>JZKD02S1702376.1:66238-84267 GCA_000966675.3 Picea glauca | reverse complement strand
CGCATAACAGAAGAGATCCATAATCCTTCTCCTCCCTCCATCATATAGAGTTTCAAAGTCCTTTACTTTCCCTAAATCCCATTTAATTTAATGTTTAATAATTTAATTCATAAAAATCTTCCCCGTACATGTTTCACCCATCCCCTTCATTCCTCCATAAATTAATTTCATTAATTAATTAATTACCCCTATTTCCCTCACCCACCTAAAATCATTCCTAGAATCACTCCTAGGTGTCCCCATATTCCCTTACAAGTTTTAATGACTTCCCCCCYTAATTAATTTACTAGTTGAGTTTAATTTAGAAAGTTCTTAAATGCTACATACCTTACTAAGTTAGACTTTCTTTCTTGTTTCCCCTTTCTTTTTATGTTTCCCTCTTTTTCCTAGTTTTCTAATTATTTTAGATTTCCCTCTTTCCCTTTTTATTTAAAACTCAATTTGGAAGGTGTAGAAAATTAACTTTTTCCCTTTTCCCTTTTTAATTAATAAATTTAATTAGTATAAGTGACAAAACAATTATTTCCCCCTTTTTTTAAATTTTATCCCCCAAAAGATTTTTTATAAATTAAAAGAATTACTCACCCCCTTCTCGACACATGATTAATGATAATTATCATTTTTATTTAGTTATTTTTATTTTTATTTTTACAAACATATTTTTCTTTTATCGCAAGTTTCACCTAGACCTAGATTTTAATTTTCGAGGTTGGGCAACATTTAATTAGGGAAAATGTTTTAAATTTTTCTTATCACGTTATTCGTCCTAAGGCCATATAATTTTATTCATTATTAATTAAAAATGCAACGTGCCCTTCAGGATGCACTAGGTACTCCAAGGTTGCCACTCGCCTCTTTCTGTTTCTCCCGCCTAACGTGCCCTTTAGGACGCACTACGTGCTCCAAGGATGCCACTCGCCTCTTTCAATTTTTCTTACGCGACGTGCCCTTCGTGACACACCACATGCTCCAAGGGTGCCACTCACCTCTTTCCATTTTTCTTGCGCGACATGCCCTTTAGAACGCACCACGTGCTACAAGGTTATCACTCGCCTCTTCACTGACTTGGTAGATATAAAAAACCCCTGGAGTGAATACTCCGCCAGGTGATCTTCTGGGATACTAAGGGCCTCTAAGGAATAATTCCCCTACCTTATTTCATGCCCCTTATAATCATCATGAGTGACTGTCGCAGTCTTCTCTCACGGCATCGTTGGTCCTCTCGAACTAGTTAATCGTTAACCTATAGTTCGATCCATGACGGGAGTGCTAGTAGGCTCTGGCAGGTCTTCTATCCACACCTCTCCCTCAGCATATCTGGTAGTCATGCATGACCCCTCTACTCCACACGTGAGTCTGGTCGGTAAGTTATTATCAACTGACATCATCAACAAATCATGTCAAAAATATATCCATAACCATATCATCTGATCAGATGCACTAATATCACATATAAAACAATCAAACCCCAACAGTTCACTGCCCAAATCGATCTGGAGTCCAAGGGGTTCCATTGATGCCTTTGTATCCTCGAGGTCCAAAATCCTACACACTCAGTAAAACCGAGTCAATAGCACATGTATGTGTTAATAAAACAAAGTAACATGTCACCAATCGATAACGTCTCATAATCATATGAAAATTCCCAAGAGTATAATAATCTGGATCACTTGCACACAAGTGTCCTCAAGAATAAGTTCGCTCAGTGCACGCAAGAGCGTGATGTTACATACACCCCCTCTTGGTCTAAACTTTGTCCCAAAGTTTCACAATATATAAGTGTCGAAAATAATGTGTATCACAATATCATAAGTCTATCTATCCAACAAAAATGGAAACTGATGGCACATATCATATGCATCCTCTGAGGTCGTCGGGTGCAGACTATAGTTGTCCCACTAGAACTTGACCTCATCTAATTTTCGATGCTGCAGCCGTTGAATGCAATGATCAGGGATGTGGATTGGCTCATCCATGAGCACACCCTCATCCGACACCCGTAATGTGCTCAATTCAAAACATGTGTAGGATCACTAATCATAAGTCTCGATTAGAGACATGAAAGACATCATGAATATGCCTCAATAATCAAGAAAGGATAGTCATTAGACCACAAGCCTCTCTTTTCCACAATAATGTAGGATCCCACGAACCTAGGAGATATTTTAGCCCCTTTTTAGAACTTGATCGAACTCATATGCGGTTTCCTCCGCAAAAATAATCGATCGCCACATCATAACCACGGTCGACATGATGTGCATCGACATAACTCTTTTGTCGATCCTGGACTTCCCTGATCCTTTGTCTTATAGTTTTCATTTAATCTTCCAATTCTTGGGTCGCTTCCAATCCCACCAGGACCTTATCCTAAAGCCAATCCCAACTCAAAGGAATCTGACACGGTCGCCCATAAAGTAACTCGAAAGGTGCCATCTTAATGGTGCTTTGGTAACTCTTTTTATAAGAAAATTCTACCAATGGAAAGAATTCTTACCAACGCTTTTGTTGGTCCATCACGTACATGCGCAAAATGTCTTCCAAGGTCTGGTTCATTCATTCGGTCTCGCTATCAGTCTTCGGGTTATACACAATACTAAAGTTAAGTCGATTTCCCAAGGTCTCTTGGAAACTAGTCAAAAATCGTCCAGTAAACATCGATCCTCTATCGGATACAATCCTCTTAGGTATGCCATGCAACCTCCCAATCTCCCTGATGAAAACTCTAGCTATGTCAGGTGCCTGATGCGTCATATGCACAGGAATAAAATGAGCACTCTTCGTCAGAGTGTCGACTACCACAAAAATCGAGTCGTGTCTCCTTGCTGTAAGTGGCAATCCAATGATAAAATCCATCGAAATAAAATCCCATTTCGATTCTGGAATAGCGTGTGGCTGTAGTAATCCTACTCGATGTCTATGTTTAGCCTTTACTTGCTGACATTCTATACATCGGGCCACATAGTTGACCATGTCTTCCTTTATTCCTTTCTATAATAATAAGGGTTTAAGGTCTGCCCTCATATTCGTGACTCTCGGGTGAGCCATGTATACTGCTCTATGAGCCTCATTTAGGATCGGGCTCCTCAACTCATCGTTCGATGGTACATAAATCTAATTTTTAAACCTCAATAATCAATCGTCGTCAAACATAAATCCTTAAAATCTTGCTATCATCATTGTGTTTTTTTCGATAAAATCTCAACCTCTTTGTACCAGTCATCGTCGCACTGTAAAGTTAGAATCTTTTCACATAGATTTGTCTAAAGAGGCAACACCGAAAATATGCATGGTCTCTGACTCAATGCATCTGCCACTTGGTTCATTTTTCCTTTTATGTAAGTAATCTCGAAGTCGTACTTGCTAAGTAAATCTAACCAACGTCGTTGTCGCGCTTTCAGGTCGCTTTGCGTAAAGATGTTTTTTAGTCCATAGTGGTTTGTCCTTAGTTCAAATTTTCGTCCAACAAGGTAGTGTCTCCAAACCTTCAAGGCATATACAATGGCTAAAAACTCCCAATCGTGCGTCGCATAGTTCTCCTCATGCCTTCTCAGTTTCCTCGAGATGTAAGCGATCACTCGACCGTATTGCATCAAGACCCCGCCTAAGCCTTCCTTGGATGCATCAATGCACACCAAGAATTTTGTGTCCATGTTAGGGGCCTTTAGTGTCGGTGTTGTTGTCAACATCTCCTTGAGACTTCCAAAGGCTTCCACACATTTCTCCGTCTGAACAAACTTGTTGTTCTTCTTCTTCAGTTCCGTGATCAGATTTGCTATCTTTGAAAATCCCTCGACGAACTGTTTATTGTATCTTGCTAAACCCGTGAAGATACACACTTCCGGGACATTTGTCTGTGCAAACCATTCCATAATAGCCTCAACCTTTGCTATATCCATGACGATACCTTCACCGAAGATGACATGCCCTAAGTAAAGAATCCTCGATTGATAAAACGAGCATTTGGACAACCTCCCATATAATTTGTGCTCTCCCAGACACTGTAGTACCAAGTGCAATTTCTCGTCATGATCCTCTGTCATCCGAGAGTAAATGAAAATGTCACTAATGAATACTTGGACAAACTTTTCCAAGTACTCACAGAACACCCCATTCATCAAACTCATAAATACCCCTGGGGCATTTGTCAGTACAAACGGTAAAACAATAAACTCGTAATGTCCAAACCTCATCTTAAAGGCGGTCTTAGGGACATCATACTCCTTAATCCGTAACTGGTGATATCCTGATCACAAATTGATCCTTGAGAACACTATCGCACCCTTCATCTGATCGAGTAGATCATCAATCCTCGACAACGGATACTGATTCTTGATCGTTGCCTTGTTCAATTGATGGTAGTCAATGCAGAGCCTCCACGACCCATCCTTCTTTCATATGAAAATAGCAGGTGCACTCTATGGTGACACACTTGGATGTATCAGTCCCAGGTCCAACAATTTCTACAGTTGTATTCTCAATTCTTGTAACTCTGGGGTCGACACTTGATAAGTCATTCTAGCTATTGGTTCAGTCCTTGATTTTAGGTCTATAGTAAACTCCAATTCCCTCTCTAGTTCCATCCATGGTAACTCCTCTGGGAAGACTCCCACAAACTCTCTCACCATAGAAAGGTGTTATAGACCTTCTGCCACTCCCTTCTCGTTTAACGCAAGCATCACATAAAGCTTACATACCTTGCGCATGCTCTTTCATAGTTGCAAGGATGATATTAAACTAAGGGAAAATCCCTAGTTTTGACCTACAATCACGCGTCTTTGTCCCTCGTCATCGACCAAGCTTAACCATTTTGTCTTACAGTTTAGTATCACCTCATGCGATTACAACCAATCCATAACGATCACGACATCATAAGATCCTAAGATTTTGATGTACCGGTTGGCCCTCGTGATAAACTTTCCCAGGTTAAGGTACAACCCATAGCCTTTCCTCCAACCTTCTGGCTGGCTCCCGAAGCCATCTCTAGAAAGATAAACTCATCTTGTTCGACTACTGTTAACTTAATCCTTTTTAGCTTTGTACCTGAAATGAAATTCTCGGTAGCACCAAGATCTATCATAATACTATGGGTCTAGTCACCGACGGTATCTGACGTCTTGAGCATAGTCGATTGGTTCTCTTCCTGGCGGTTATTCACCGCTGCAAGAATCCAATGGGCCTTGCCCAAAACTCCCATGGTAGTGGGTCCGACAGATCTAGATGCTCCGACCCCTTCTTCTGGGAAGTAATGCTGGTAATGTGGCTCCCCACAGTCGAACACACGTTCTTTGGTCCAGTAATCCTTTTACCCGAAGTAGAAGCTCAATTCTAGCAACAAGCCCCAACTCGAACTTCTTGACCTTACGTTTCTGGGTAATTTGGTGCGGAGCATACTGAAACAGCTCCAAATGAGCCTCGTACTCGGGCACCGTGAGGATGCCTTGTCATAAGGCTCCGAACTTGTTGATCTGACGCTTAGATAATTCCTTAGAAAGATACCTCTCCTAGAACCGTTGCACGAATAGTTCCCATGACACGTCATCGACGACCACGTTAAAATGTGGCAGGAGCGTCTTTCGCTATAGAAGAGTGCTCCCCTTCAGTTGAAAGACCACCATGCGAACCTTCATGCTGGAGGTCATAATTGTGAAGTGAGAAGCACACCGCCTTTCTCTACAACTGTGCCTCAACGACAAAGCCATCTGCGACACTCATGGTCTCGAGAACTCAACTCTCTCGAGTTCTCGTTGGATGCTAATGGTACTAGCTAGGGCGCATTGTGGACCCTCAGGGGTACATGTGCCCTAGCCTCCTCTTAGTACTGATGGTGAATCAAGGCCTATGACCATCTTTGGAAGGACCCTGGTCAGGCAATCATCATCCCTTACAAAAATCGAATCCATCCCAAGGGCTTGTTCCTCCCCCATGGGGTTATATTCCGAGGGTGCGGGCACTTCTAGAGGTGTCGCACCTCCTTCCACGACACCACGTTGCGAACCTCTGTAGCGTCCTCTAATTGAGACAACCGCCTGGATAAGTTAATATTTTAAATTAATGCACGCAGTCCAGGAAATAGACAACTATGACTCCACGCACTGGCACAAGAACAATAGGGAAAAACATGCGTAAAACAATAAGGAGAATCGACTACCTGCCCGACACAACAGGACCACGCTTACAAGATGAGGGTCAACATCCCCCTCCTGATACAACGACCTTGACAAACAAAGATTAGAACCTCAAGGCATGCTAACCAAATTCATGAAGGCATTGCAACCTGAGCGCCAACAATGATCTTACAAGGTCATCAAAACCCACAACGGAAATGACAGACCCCAACCAAGTTATCCTTCGCCTCTATCCCTTAGGGAATGCAACGATCCACTCATCAGGAATCATGCCAACCCCAGGTACTAGGCACGACTCTAACCGTGGCTCAACAACATAATTGGGCCCTCCGCCCTAGCTAAATTCCACACACTAGGAGATCAAGGACTAGCTAAACACCTAGCAACTAACCCTAGCACCCAATGACAGGTCAACACAATGACTAAGACGTTCAAGCAACATAACCAAATTACTTGCGCGACAAAAACAACTCGCACACCTTGAATAAAGTTTTTATGGTACATATATTTTAAAAGAAAAATAGAAAAAAGGATAGTGGCAATATATTGATATAAGTTAAAGCAAGCTAATGGTTAAACAACAATTTCCCAAGTTTAGGAAATACAGACAATGGTTAGCATATGACATTAACATCTAACCAATAAAATTAATCGAGGATAATGGTGAAAATATAAAAGTCATCGTGGATATCTTATCTGTGTATCTGGATAGACCTATACCATATCCTTAAAAGATTAAAGGTAAGAGAAAGCAACAAGATTACCCAAAAGTATCACTATCACCCTAAGTAAAAATATAGTTGGGAAAATGATCCAAATGAAGAAATTAAAACACTGGAAATACACAATTAATACATGATGTCACAATATAAAAATAATGTTATCTATAGGCATGAAAATCATAGTGAAAGATATGGCCATTAGCATCACCAGGGACATAAACATGAATGTAATGCATTCATCACTCATTGTCAATATGATATTAGTCTTGTAAAAACCAGTAATGTCGAGTAACACAATTTAAAAAATGCACAGCTAAAAAATAATCTATTCATGTTGGGCACGTTGTTCACTTAACATACCTGCAGACCCTTCACTGTCAGAAATTGTTGGGAGTAACCATCCCAAAAACTATGAAAACTCTACTAAAAGATCATCACTAGAACTAATAATTTTTCGCCTTACAATAAGTAAAAAAAATTGCCATTAATAATTATGATAGTAGTACATTCACGAGGTACAAGATTATGTAACTAAGATCGATTAAAAAAAAAGGGAAAATCACTAAGGTGCAGGTGGTAAAACCGTTGTCAAGGTAAGCTGTCAAGGATTTGAAAATTGTAAAAATGTAAAAGTATAAGTATAAGGTTAAAAATTCAAATCCCAGTCATTTAAAAAATTACGAAGGTGCAGTCAGTGATATATATACGTTGTTCAACATATTCACCATCATATATATGAAATGTATATGGAAAGACTTATTATCATCACACTATCCCATTCAATGCCAAGTTCTAATGCATAGAATAAAGAAGTAACCATAACTATACCGTTGGGCATAAAATATGCCTATCCATCGCTATGATTGTCCTTTAACCAGAGATGACCATAACACTAATTTAAACAATTAGCAGCATCGAGTACAATAGCAAACACTTTCAAGGTATCAAATAATGCTGAGTTTTAACCATAATAATGGCGATGAATTAATTCATCGTCAAGGAAACATACATGGTAGATAAAGAATGCAGGTCAGACACATGAAAATCACAGAGCAATTCTCCTTCAAATACACCGAAATACAGAGGGAAAAGAGTTTATGAAAAATGCAGATCAATTATATCTATCATTTTCCATTCTGTCGGGATACCAAACAAACACATCCAAGGATAATTAAAACGTTTTTCCATTCCACAGGGATATGGAAACTTAAAGATCGTCGACACATACCTATCCTTATCAATCAAAGAGCATCTCGTTGTTCTTCACTGTAATTGTTGGCCTTTAACTAAAAAAAAATCAAATGACAAGCAAATAGCATAAACGCGATCGTTGGTAATGTAGGAGTAAAAGAATAACTCAACCATTTGATAACTGTCAAACCTTAAGTTTGTATAAGCAACAAACAAAAACAATCGCCGACTTCACAAGGGTAAATTGTTGTTAAGGTATTAAATATTGCAAAGGGAGAACACAATCTAGATGTAAGATAAGCGCAGGGAAAAATCACCTTCAAATAAATTAAATGCATAGGGAAAAATCATCGTCCAAAAAAAAGGTAAGGGTTGTCAACAAGAGGACAAATGCAGGCTAAAATCATTCTCAAATAAATTAAACTGTAGAAGTAAAACGCAGGGAACGAATATGAACAAGGCACAGGGTAATTGTTCGCCAGAAGCACAATGACCATAGTCAACAAGAACAATCAACAGGGGTAGACGACTGGCCAGGACATCCTTCGCTCATCCTCCATGCACAGAAAAGAGGGGAATTTGGATCGATAGGTCTATTAACACCGAAGTGATGACCATAGATCCGGCTCCTGGATGACTGCTCAGGCGTGGGCTGATGAGCTAGGGACGAAGGCAAAAATAAACCACAATCATCACAAATAAATAAACCAGAGGATGGTTAAGATATGCAGGGATTGAAGGCCATGGGAATCAATCAACATCAAGCTAAAGGCTATGGGGGAAATTTCAGTCATCAAATATAATTCTAAGAAAATCATTTTCTTTACCCAACTAAAAATACAGAACTAAAAGAATAAATCATACTAACAATCTACCATGTAGAAATAAATGAAGCATATCGTAGCCCAAGTCGCCCGCTCTGAGTTGATGTCCCACGCACTCCGTGCAACTCTCACTTGCCAATCGACAGGACTTCACCGGTACCTCCCAGCCAACACTAGGGGTACTCTTCTTCCCCCTTATCTCCCCAAGCCACAAAGGGGCCACACACACTAGGTTCTCCAAGGGTGGCAGTTGCCTCTTCTTGTTTCTCCCGTGCGATGCGCCCTTCAGGACATACTACGTGCTCCAAGGGTGCCACTCACCTATTTCCATTTTTCTTGCACAACGTTCCCTTTAGGATGCAACACGTGCTCCAAGGGTGCCACTCGCATATTTCCATTTTTCTTGTGCGACGCTCCCTTGAGGAAGCACTACATGCTCCAAGGGTTCCACTCACCTCTTGACTGACTTGTTAGACATCAAAAACCCCTGGAGTCAATACTCTAATAGGTGATATTGTGGGAGACTAAGGGCCTCTAAGGAATAAGGCCCCTGCCTTATTGCACACCCCTTAGAATCATCGTGAGTGACTGTCACAGTCTTCCCTCATGACATCGTGGGTCCTCTCGAAATAGGTAATCGTTAACTTACAATTCGAGCCACGACGAGAGTGCTAGTAGGCTCTAGCAGGGATATTGTCCACACCTCTCCCTCAACATCTATGGTAGTCATGCATGACCCCTCTACTCCACATGTGAGTCTGGTCGACAAGCTATCCTCAGCCTGCATCATCAATGAATCATGTCAGAAATATATCCATAATCATATCATCTAATCAGATACACTAATATCACGTATAAAACAATCAAACCCCAATATTTCACTCCCCGACTCGATCCAGAGTCCAATGGGTTCCATCGATGCCTCTACATCCTCGAGGTCAAAAATATTGCACACTCAGTAAAACCAAGTCAATAGCACCTGTCTGTGTCAATACAACAAAGTAACATGTCATCAATCCATAACACCTCATAATCATAATAAAATTCCCAATAGTATAATAATCTGGATCACTTGCACGCAAGTGTCCTCAAGAATAATTTCTCTCAGTGTGCACAAGAAAGGGATGTTACAGTCTCTTTGTGTGATGGTACATACCTACTGGTTTTGTTGTTGTATGTATGGGAATGCAGAGTAGCACCAGTGCTTATAGTAATTTTTTGGCCCGTGGAAAAACATTTACACAATACTTACCTCCTTCTAGGTATTTTCTTGGTTCTCTATGTGATGGTACATACCTACTAGTTTCTCCACTGTCTATATAGGAACACAGAGTAACAACAGTGCTTACAGAAATTTTCTAGCCAGTGGAAAAAAAATTACACAATACTTACCTCCTTCATGGTATTTGCTTGGTTCTTTGTGTGATGGTACATACCTACTAGTTTTTTCGTTGTCTATATGGGCATGCAGAGTAACACCAATTCTATTTCGGTCTTGATTGTAGCATAACCAAAACCCTATCCTTAAAAACAAACCAAACGATAAAAAAATGATGCAGATTTCAGTTTGCATCTCAATATGTTTTTCTTTTATGGTCAGAGGGATTTCAGTGGTAGACGCCTGCGACATTCATATTACCATTTGTAAGAAATCTAAATCTTCCAACTACTTTTATATCTCTTAGATGAATATGAATATATTTCTTCCTCAAAATCCACAAGTTAGAGATATGCTCCATATCTTTTGGAACACTTTTCTAGATCAAGGTATTTATGCTTCTTTTCCTTGAAAGTAGTGCAATGGATATTAAACCTCAGCTACTGGTAGCTCTAGATTTTATGTCGTCACAGCCTTATACCCCTCTATAAATACACACAATATATATGTAATGCAGATTCAACATTCTTCCAATTCTCAGAGCATGACGAAAGCATTTTAGATGCTGGTTACAATATCTTTACCTTTTCTCCTAGATTCCTTGAGAGGTTATGCTCCAGAGAGATTTTTAGATACTAGTTGCAATATATTTACCTCTACATAATGGTGTTTGATGATCCCTCCAGGATACAAAATCTTTGTCACAAAGCCTCTTTTATTTACTATGATAGTTGACCCTAAGCAGGATCCAAAGACGTTTCAAGTAACTGTAGATAACAGTGATACAATTGGTGGAAATTCACTTGTATAGTAAGAAACTAATGGGTAAACTAAGAATCAATGCCTACCGAGAAAGTTCAGTTCTCATGAGACAAAGATAATTGCCTATGTAGAGGAGAAGAAGAAGACTCACAGTGGTACATTAATTCTTTCTCAAGACGAATAAAAGTATCTGAAATCAAGAAGTTACCCTCAGTATGTACTGAACAACTTTTGTATCAGCCTGAATTGGGATAAATAATTAGACGGGCATTAAATTGCTTATTTGTTTATTTAACACATGCCATTTCTCAGATTCATGAACCATCTATTCACTTCGTCGGTATCGCTACCTTATATGATTTCCGAACATTGAGAAAACTTATATCACTAGATACATTTTTCCAACTTGGATTTGTACATTACAACCTAATTGCCCATAAGGCTTTTGGTGGGTTCAATTCACTATGCTATAGGCTCCATTCCGTTGAGCCAAAGGAAAAAATTTCATTTTAGTTATGGGGGATATGCCCAAAAGAATTACGCTTATGATTGGTTGCCCACCATAGAAATAAATACTTACAATATATTCTCCGACATCTTTACCAAAAGCGTAGCGAGCCTATTTATTATCAGCATAGAGGGATCCAGTTTATTTATCTAATTGTCTTATATTTCTTTTACCCTTCTCTTTACCATAGAGGTGAACTTTGTTCTGACCAATTTATACGTATAATAAGATGGATCGCGGTGAACCTTACTATACATAGGGAGAGTGGCTTGTTCCATTTCTTTATTATTGGAAGATCTTCTATACTGAATGAGATGGTGAAGCTCCAGAAGGAAACTTGCATTCAACAATTGCTATGAAAGGAGACCTGTAAGGATATATGTTTCATAATTACACTTCGTTGTATCCATCAATTATCATGGCTAGAAGCCTCAACTACTCTGTATTGGATCTAACTATTTTCTCCATCTAAGGTGTCCACCATTGTCTGAGGCATGCAATTTTGTATATGTGTAAGAAAGAGACAACCTATTGGAGTTTCCAAAGCTACATTAAGCCAACACGAAGGTATATAAGCTATCAGGTGCATTGTTCAAGGCATCTTCATCTTTTATGCCTCCTGGCAGAAGGAAATAGTGTCAGACCTAGCAGGTGAGAGGTAATATTATCTTACAATATTTGTAGTATTCACTAAGTATAAAATGAGGTAATATTCACTTACAATCTTTGTAGTATTCACTAGGTATAAAATATAATGTTTTGACATTTCTTGGAAAAAAATCCCAGTTGCATATACCAACATAACCCTCTACCAACAGGTACACCCCGGTACACCCCGTTGTAGCCATCTGTTAACATTTACTAAAATTTTAAAACAATTTAAAAATGACAAATAAAATTACCTATCGAAATAAAAACACTATGAACATAATTAGAACCCAGAAGAATTATGATATGAAAATCATCTTACAAGAATTGAATTCCTCCATAGAATCTAATTATTGAGAACACATCTAGATAAACTCCTTCGGGTAGAGATTACACGTATTCTGAATTAGTCTCCGTCTACTCAAACTATGAAATATAACAATGTAAAATTTTCTCTTGTAATAGTTTGATTTCATATATATATCTCGAGGTTGCTGCCAACATAATGAAATAAACCCACCAACATCATGAGCTATGCACAAGAATTCTCTAACGAAGTTTTAAGAAACAACAAATGGCATACTACAATTAAATTTCAAATCTCAAATATTGTCTTTTCCAAAACTCAACTTTGTTACATACAACCACTTAAACCATCCATTCATTCAATCTCGATCTAGATTTCAAAATGAATGCTCAATATCAATGTTTCTTTGAAATACTGAAGGCATTAATTTTTGAAACGAAGCTTTGCTATTTAAAACTTGGCTTCCAACAATGCTAACTGAGTATCATGTATGGAGGACCTTTATACATCAATGTTGGCATACTCAATTTACAATTATCAAAAGATCACAATATATAACATAAGATATACGAAAAGTAACATCATAAATAAATAAATAACTTAATATAACCATTATTAGCCCCAAATTTAGCACCAATCTGTACAAAAATGTCTTAATATATGTGGTTGATTAAATTGTAATGTGTCCAAATATGTGATCTCTTTATGAGTTGCAGAAAGGAGTTGTAAAGGTCATCATTACAAGGTCTTAATTAGTAAGTCCCGAATAGCTAGGTGAAAAATAGTCTCCCAAACATCTTGAACAAGAAACGACACAAAAATATCCTCGCTGTATATATACAAAAATGACAACCAAGTATAACATGCAACTATGAACAATAAATGAGAAACATGCAACCATGAACAAGAAACGAGACAACAATAGTGTCTCGCTATACAGAAAAATGACAGAAGCAGTTTGCCACAACTCTTAGAACATGGGATCATCCAAATATTTGGGTTTCCATGAACATCGAAGCACGTGATTTTTTCCTTCTTGGCAGGGAATTGTTGCTCCACAACTCCACTTGTTTAAATATATTCTTAGATTTACATATATATACACACATGATTGAGTAACCTTCAAGAATATTTTTAAATGCATTTAAATAGGATCTCTTTGATGTTCAAGGAATTTGTTAAAAGATTCTATTTAAATATATTTTTGGATATTACTCAATTGCATGCATATGTATGTATATATATGAGTTTATTTATGTTTATAGTCTTAAAAGTGTTTATTAATTCAAACACATGTAATTACGAGTAGGTTTTTTATAATACTCAGTCATTCAAAACTATTTGGTATAACATTGTTGATGTTTTACTTATAGAGCTATCAATTACGGTTCTTCTTTATTATTATAATCATTTAGCACATTAGTTGCATAAATAATATGATTGAAAGAAAGAAAAACACAAAAACAATAGAGACACACATTTTATCTTGGGAAACCCTCATGGGGGACAAAACTCAGTAAAACATTCCTCAATATATATAGACCAAAGGCTGAACATATGATCCTTCTCTACTCCTTCACTAGGAAGAGTAGCACACCACTTAACCAAGAAATACCAAAAGATAGAACAAAACCCTCCTTGACGTCACCCCCAGTTGCAACGACTTCTCCACCAAGACTTGCACACTACAAAGCTAGATGGTGAGTGTCCAAATGAGGCACTGACCTCTCTTATAAATAGTGGTTGGAAAGACTATAATTAGGTCTCGGTCGACCTTTCACTTTACCCTCTTATTTTACATTTAACTATCAAGGCTCAATAGGGACGACCTTTACAAAGGGACAATAGGGCCTAAATAAATATAATTTACACAAATACTTATTGACCTGACTTTGACAAATCCTCCAATGGGGATTTTATCTATACAATAATGACCCAAATATAACTAGAATATTCTTTGAAGTTACAATAATTCAACATGCCCCCTTAACAAGAAGGGTATTCTATTGACAACATCAACAACAACTGACTGGACTCAATAAGAAATCAAGAGGAGGTGACATCGTCATCAACATCAGGAACAATGTCGGTCATATCTATAGCTCATCGAAAGTTTTTCTCATCATCAACATTAGTAGAAACTTAACATCATCATCATATGCAACACAGAGTTGGAGTAACATCATCATCATCAACAACATGAAGCTGAAATATCAACATTGACAACACAAAGGTGGAACAACAACATTGACAACATGAAGCTAGAACAACAACATCAACAAAATGAAGCTAGAACAACAAAATCAACACGAATATGGAACAACATCAACATAAACATGTGGCAACATAATGATGCAAGTCCATCAACAACAACATTTGTGGTACTCTGACAAACCATCCTTACCGAACCTTCGAGATCTGCCCAAGAATCATAAGACTCCCTAGGATATAGAATCCTAATTGAGCTACCATGTGGTACTCTGACAGACCATCCTTACCAGACCTTCAGGATTTGCCTAGGAATCATAAGATTCCCTAAGATATAAAATCCTAACTAAGTTACCACTACTGACCATAGATGGCATATACATGCACATGTACTCTGACAAACCATCCTTACCGGACATTTGGGATATGCCCAGGGATGATCAATAACCTAGGATATAAAATCCTAACAGAGCTACCCATTGTTGGTATGGATACCATAGTGTCATCAACATCACTCTGCCTTTCGAGGGAGGTCCTTTTGGACTACACAAATCTTGTTTCAAAAGTACTCAAACTTCACATGACACAGAGGCTTGGTCAACACATCTGCAACCTGCTCACATGTGCCAACATATTGGAGATTTATAGCTCCCCTTTGCACCATATCACGAATGAAATGGTACTAGATATCTATGTGCTTCGACTTATCATGGAACATTGGGATCTCCGTCATCTTTATACAGCTTTGGTTATCACATAAAATCATGGTAGCTTCCATCTCCAAATCGAACATACTTGTAAACAAATTTCGAAGCCATATATGGCTTCACAACTAGCGGAACATAATGCAATGTACTCCACTTCTCTCATACTAAGAGCAATATTGGATTGCTTCCTGCTTTTCCATGAATTTATGGCTGACCCTAAACTAAAACAACATACTGAAGTGATTTTATTTGTTTGAAGCAATTCTATCCCAATTCTGAATTAGTATATCCATACAACCCGAAGTCATGATATCCAATATAACAAAGACCATAATAAAACATACCCTTAAGGTATCTCATCACATGCTTTGGAACTGCAAGGTGAACATGTCTGGGATCCACTAGATACGGACTCAAGGTTTTCACAACAAAGCATATATTTGGCATCATATTCGTCAGATAAATCAATGATCCAATAGTTTGTCTGTATATAGTAGCATAAACCAATTCTAACAAAGTATCAACCAAAAGCTTCAAATTCATTTCCATGGGTGTGTTCATGGCTTTACATTTGAACATGTCAAATCTCTCCAGTATTTCAACTGCATACTTCCCTTGGTTAAGGAAGATCTTCTCTAGTCTCTCCCAAACTTCAAGACCTAAGAAATAATGTAGCGGGCCTAGGTCTTTCACCTCAAACTTTGCAACAAGCTTCTTCTTGCATTCTGTGATGAGATTTTCTTCTCCTGTCAAGAATAAATCATCCACATATAGTAGAAATATAACTGTCTCATCATTCATAACCTTGAAGTAAAGGTTAGGATCATCTTTACTCTTGGTAAATCCCAAGCTCATGAAAAAACTATCAATCCTACCATACCAAGCTCTTGGAGATTGCTTCAACTTGCAGACATGAGTCTTCCTATCTTCTACTTTGAAAACAAATTTTCACATCCTAGTACACTTGCTCAGCTGCAAGTCAATATTCATAATCATGTCTTGGTTCTATTTTCTTTCTGCAAAGCACTATTTGTCTCACTTCCTGAGAGTATGTCCTCTAGTCTCTCTGTGAATGTTCCTTCTGAAACTGGGACTCTGCACCTGCACCTGCAATTTTTGAATTTGAGAATGACTGCTCCATTCTTACTGTAGTTGTGGAACTTTTATAGTACCTCCTCTATTCTATCATGCCAACAACTTCATCTGAGACTAAGAGTGTGTGATATTGAAGGAATGTTTTCATTTTTCATGGAAGTAACTCAATATCATATATAGGTATTTCTCCCTCTTAATCTCATACTGTATCATAATCATGGTTGTTCTAGCTATTTTCATGAACACTGGAACTATTTCTTCGATTACTAGAGCAAGTGTCTCGTCATAGTCTTCTCCCTCTTGCTGGGAGAATCCTATGGAAACAAATTAGGCTTTGTACATATTTATATTGTTATCTGCAACATGATTTATTTGTTTAATTAATCTTGGAAGTTACCAATGACTTCCCTTCTAGTCTCAAAGAAAAATCGATATCCCAGTCCTTCTAACTAGCTTCCTTCATTATCACTGAAACAAGGGAATCTTCCTAGGATACTTCACATATCCTAGAAGTATCTAAAGCTACGATCTAGTATTCTCAACTCATGGCATATGCGTGCTTGTTTTGGAAGACGTCTCTTTTTCCCATATGATCCTCTCTAAGATTAGGCTCACTCTGAGTCTTGATTTCTTCCTAGTCTACAAAAAATTTCATAGTCTCTCCATGATATATTTGGTGTTGAATACCAAGTATTAATATGAAAAGATGAGTTATAATTCAAACAAATTCATCTTCCTGTCAAGGTGGCTTCATTATCCATTGACCAAGTCTACTGTAAGTTCTATTCTAATGTTCGATCATCTTTGTATCCTTCTACTTCTTACAATCAATATCAATATGACATACTCTGTATCTCAAAAGTAGCTTCTTCTTCATCTTCTTTAGTACATTGATGTACATGTTCATGTATATAGCTTGGATATTTTTTCTCCATGTCTCATCTAATATGTTTCCTTCTGCAAATTTCACTCTACCTCCCTTAGGATTATCACCCATGACCTATCGGAGCAAGAAAAACAAGGGAGAAATAGTAGGAAAGGATAATACTCTTTATAATAATAATATAAACAATAGCGAGAACAATCACGACACTATCTCCTTCAGAGATATCACTTGTGACCTTCCTGAAACAAGGGTAAAAAGTAAGAAATACAATAGTAAGGAATGGGAGAAACACTCTTCTAGTGTTGAGATCAATCATTCCACCATGGTAACTTGGAAACAAAACAAGAAGTTTCTCTTAATGGAGATGTTAGTTATATATAGTAAATTATTACAGTAAGCATTTATCTCAATAGTGCTCACATGCTACTAAATATTCAATAATAAAACTTTTCAAAGATTGCTATCACAACTATAATGTTTTAGCAGTTATCAAACTTGATATGTGTAAATTTGAATCTTATCAATTTAAACAATCAAACCTTGAACTTGGAGTCTTTTCCTCAAGAATGAGTGTTTTTTATTTTCTTCCAAGTCTCCTTCACTCAAGATGACAAGTAATTTATTCAAGTTGTCCTCTGTACTAAGACAATATGCTATCTTGACAGAAA
>JZKD02S1702365.1:113200-130042 GCA_000966675.3 Picea glauca | reverse complement strand
GTAAGGATGAAATATCCCTTACAGAAATGGGTCTTTGAACTCCTTTCACAATGCTATTCTTTCCTTCTTCATCAAGACATGTAAATGTCTTGTTATGACAATCTAGTATATCATGATGCTTTTCTAACCAATCCATTCCAATTAGAATATCATAATACCCCACTGGTATAATATTTAGATCAACATTAATATTCACTCTGTTCATACTTATGGAACAACCTCTGACCATCTCATTGATCCTTCTTTTGGTTCCAATGGATAACTGAATCGAACTTGATTTTTCAAGCTTACTTTTTTCCAAATGTAATCTATCCACTATTTTAGGATCAATGTAACAATGAATTCATCCCGAATCAATTAAAGTAGCAACATGATGATTAAATATCTTACCTTACACCTCAATCATATTGTATTGCTATTCTACTTGTCAATCATCTAAGGATAAATATATTCTTCCCATGTATCCTATTGTTGTAGCCTCTTGGATGTTGTGAAAGGTCTTCAATTTGTCTTTTTTGTGAGGGAAATTCTTTTACAAGTGATATTCTTTGCATCCCCAACATTAGATTGGTGGTATTCCCATTTTTCCCAATGAGTTTTCTCTCTTAGATTCATCCTTAGCAGGATGGTCTGGCTGATTTTTATTTGGGCTATTTCTATTGAAAGAATGTTTGAATCCTTTCTTTCTCTGGTCAGACTTCTCCTTCTTCTTATCCTTCCAAGATTTTTGCAAAGACTCTCTGCCCTTTCCTTGCTCATACAAGTACTTATCCTTCCTGATGGTCTTAGTCAAATTCCTAGGTTCATCATATTGAATCTTCTCTTTATAAAAGGATGGAAGTCCACTTAGAAACCTATGTATTTTCACTTTTTCATCTTTTATAAACCCCAAATACTTTAAAAATCCCAAGAAATTCTTTTCATACTTTTCCATGGTCATGCTTCCCATCTCGAGTTCAAATAAATCCTCCATTTTATTGTCATAGAAGTGATCGAAAAGGTACTCCTAAAAATATTTCTTGAATTGCTTCCAAGTGATCCTACTCTCATTAATGTGCTCAACTTGGTTCAACTGATCCCACCACATATCAACTTTCCCATGTAAATGGTATGTGTAAATTCTAGCTTCTAGGTTTGATGAGTATTTATGCAATTGAAAAATACCTCCTAAGTCCAAGAAACCATGATTCAACATCATCTTCCCTTTATCTTTCACCATCAAAGGATGGTGGCTTAAGCTTCCTCAACTCTCCTTGTAAACTGTCCAATTTATGTCTTCTTCTTTGGTGCCCAACAGGAGACACTTTTGGGTTGCTTATGGAATATTTTAATGCATAAAATTTCATTGCTGAGTGAGGTGAGTGATGTCTATGATTTATGCTAGCAATTCTTGAATAACTATCTCTGTTGTAGTTATCTCTTCTTTCATGATATCTGCCCTCTTCCTCCCATCTTGAGTTTGATCCATTCTTTGTTTTCCTATGCAATTTATTTAAGATTTGCTTTACTTGAAAATTTATCTGATTTTTTTTCTCTCATCAACCTCTCATTGTCTTCTCTGTAACTCTACACTTCTATTTTCAGGCTTTCCACAGTCTCAAAAAAGGTTTCTTTCTCCCCTCTACTTCTGTTCCCATTTGATTATGTCTCTACATTACCAACACTGATATTTTTCCCTTTTGACTTTTTATCATGGCTATAAGCTCCCTCTCCTTCTTCCATTTCTTGAATATGAATTCTTATATTGAACTGATATGTTTATACCCACTAATTTTGCAAAATGTGCAAGCAACCATTTTGTTAGAATTATGCATATTATAAAAAAAATTCCAAACAATGCTACAGGTCCTTTTTATTTTCAATTCATGAAGAAATATATTATCATTCTCCAAATTATAAAAAATAAATTGTATTCTCCTTTGAATCATATTTCCAATGACTGTACTCTTGCCCCAATCTAATATCCAAGCTTAAAGTTATGGCTTCCCAAAAATGTCACTTTCACCTTTTTTTTTTTGTTTTGCAACAAGATCTTGTCGAATTATTCCACAACCCCTTTAAATTGGTACATAATTCGAATTCTTCACATGCGCTTCCTTCAATCCACTTTCCTTGTGACCACGGGTTTGAACCCACGAGGTTATTCATTCTTTGGCACCTTTAATTGTATTCTTCCACACAAGACCTCATTAGAAAAAAGTGTTCATGGGCTTGTTTACTTCTAGGTGTTTCGTGCCTCTAATCAACCCCTTCACCTTAGCATAAGACCAATGCTGGAACCGGGTCCTATGGAATTCTACATTCATTCCCTCTTCCAAAGTAATACTCCTCGAAGTACACTTTGTTGAAGCACCTATATTATCTCCACTAATAGATCAGACGATTGAGATTTAATCTCCCATTGACTGGACAGTCCCGACCCATCTAGAGGCTCCACAAAATCAATGATCATGAGTTAATAGAGTGTTAGGATGGACGTTTCTTAATTAATTCGAGACTTCGATGCTCTGGGACTTTGGGACATTACAACTCTCGAGTCATTCAACTCCCTTGGATTTTTACCTGTCGAAGTGGTCATAAAGTGACGATGAATGCTTACCATCGATTAACACCTCTTCTTACACTATCCTTCCACTAGTTAATCTAACGTCCATGAATTAATCAAGCGTTGGTATGGACGGTCCTTATTCATTCTGAGACTTCGATGCTCCAGAACTCTAGGATATTACAACTCCCGAGTCGTTCAACTCCCCTGGAGTGATACCTACCGAAGTGCTTATGCCATCCTTCCACTGCTTGATCTAACGGTTGAAAAAAGTCCCAAAGGAATATTAGATCGATGGTTTGTGTGAATTCACAGCTTCATCCTTCGACACTTTTGTTTGTAGAGATGTTAGACATTCCCGGAGGCCATAATCCCAGAGATGACATTGCATGCCGATGTCACCTATGGTGAAAAAGACCATTGGTATGTGTGCCATTTGTTACCCAGAAATGGACATGTTGAGGTCCAAAAGGCATTTAATTCATGTGACATGTGTTCCCACATGACACCCATTCCATGTGGCATAATACACGTCATCAACCAAGTAGATGGTCCACATTTCTTTGCCCTAGATTTGACGACCTGCGTGATTTCGTGGGCTATGGATTTTCACTTCATGGCTTCGACACTTCATGGCTTTGGAACTTCGCAGCTTCAACACTTCACAACTTCAACGTTTCATGGATTTTTCTAGTCTCCAGTAATCGTCGAAGTAGTGAAGTTTCGAAGTCCCAAAACATCGTTATCCTTCCACTCTGGATCTAGGGCTCACATTACTCCAAAAATTCCTATCATATTAGACAGTCGGTGAGACTTCACGACTTTGGCCTTCAGGATTTCATGCTTCTTCCCTGTCTCCACTAATCGTCGAAGCGGTGAAGTTCCAAAGTTTTCCATCTCCTGCTTGGCTTCAATCAATGACTGACGATCGACCAGTTCGATATGATGGTGGTGACTTAATCTCTCACATCCTCTGGTTTCACCTCTATTTGACGGTCCTCATTCACCTGACTTCCGATCTAACAATACAAAATTACCTGATTCAATGATTGTGATCGCTCCTAAATTCAAAAGGGAACGGTCACGATTCCACGATCCTTTACAAAGGATCTTTGTTTGCATGATGCTATGGCTTCTGTGCGATATTTGCAGCGCTATTTCTCATGAGCTTTAAGATGTCAAAGACATATTCTTTCTTAACGATAATAAATTGTCCAACAGTTCTAGCCCATACTAGCCCAATGTTGAAACCAGAAGCTCTGATACCAATCCATAATGTACCTAGCCACCCATAGGCTGGGCATGCTATTTCAAGCTCATTTATGAACTAATTTTAAATTCTGATAAATTTTTAATTAATCAAGAGGCATGAAATATGAAAATGCAGAGATCAAGATTCATGCTACAGTATAAAGAATGTTTAAAAATGCCATGCATAGCAATAACCAACAATCAGGCAAATAAAAAATGCACATCTCAGAGATGTTAATCAATACATAGTGAAAATAAATGTATAAGAAGAGAAGCACATGAAATAGAGAACTTATATTTAATGAAATAAATCACCAACTGGATGTAGACCAAGGACGTTCCAACCAATTGTAGACATTGTTGTTCCAAGTCTAAACAACAATGTCATCCTCGATCCAGGGCTATGAATTCACAAGGACAGTTCCAGAGTGTCACTCAGCTTCCCAAACTAGTCAGCACTCAAGCTCTCACAGGATTCTCAACACACACAACAATCCAAAGTACACCATCTGTCTTCTACCCAGCCTGCACAACCCAAGAGAATGGACCCCTTTCTTTTCTACACAGTCCCTTAGAATCTCCACCTCCTTCTAGGGCTCCAATGCATCTGGTCAAGAATCTTCATGCTGGGACTCTTAGGATTCACATATGTGGGAAAAAATTAACACATGGAAATGCATCTTAGACATGCATGCATTAATTCATGGATGGAATACACCAACAATCATTACTGCCAAAAAAACCATGGCTCCTCTCCACAATTCGTTTTTCTTTCCCAAGCCAAGATCAAAATGAATGAGGAATGAAGAGTGGGTGAAAGAACGAATGGAGGAGAACAAAATGAACAGTGTGAACAATTAAAAATGAACAATGAGTGAGTGAGTGAAACCCCAAACAGACCAAAAATGGTTTTATTTATTTCTTGGAATTAAAGAACCACATGGCCTTCCCCCAAGAAGCTCATGTAACTGATATTCTCCATTAAAACAAAAATGGTTAAATAAAAATATAAAATAAACACTTATCCCCTCAAGCCCCCTCTCTTGTGGAATCATAGTCCCCTATAACTCTTGTCCTTGTCCATCTAGAAACCAGTGATGTATTTCTTATTAATAATGATCAAAACATTACATTTCCGAGGCATGCTGGCCTCTTTTAATTGTTTGGGCACTCTGGCCTTTCATAAATTCAAAAAATACATTATTTAATATGGGGCTCAAAACTGGGGTATCACAACTGCAATAAGAGCACAACTCGGAGAGGAAGCATACCAAGAATGGTTGAATCAACCACCTATTCAATTCCCACTAAGTCCATATTCACCAATTAGGAATGACTACAACAATAAAATTTCTTCACAAGTTGGCAATGGAATCAATGAAATAGAGGTTGGTATGGATGATTATTTACGAGATACAACCGCCATGGAGACAATGTTGTTAGATACATTCCAGAACAATGAGTGAGGGGATGATGCTCATATCACTGATACCTTATTTGAAATTCTGAAATCTACTTCCACCACCCCTCTCTTTGGACCTAGCCAGTTAAAGTATACCCAACTGGGACAACAATGTTACTGTACAACTTGAAAGCAAAGTTTGTCATGCCAAACACATGTTTCTCGATGATATTGAGGTAAATGATCATCATTAAGTCCCTTATAATTTCAGAAATATTGTCACACAGTCAACATTAAAAACGATTGATTTTATGAATGTTAAATAACGTTGTAAATTTCTATTTCCCACTAACTATAGGTTATTCAAAGATAAAGTTCTTCCGAGTGATAATGTCTTGCCTAGTAGCTGCGAAGAGGCAAATAAAATGTTGAAAATATTGGGTGTTGAGTAAATATCATATCATGCATGTCTGAATGATTGTATTCTATATAGAGGAGAATATGCACACAAAGAGATATGTACACAATGTGGGCATGGAATATATCATAAATCAAATAAAAAGGGTAAATCACATGGTCCTCCTCATAAGATATTGAAGCACATGCCTATATTCCCAAGGATTCAAAGGCTCTTTCGTTGCAAATAATTATATATGTTGCATGGATGGCATGCCTCACACATAAATGAGTCAGGAGTTAATCGAATCCCAACAGATTCAATATCCATGAAGCATATAGAGGATACATGGCCTGAAAAATTCAAGGACGAAGTATGAAGTCTATGACTCAACATAGCCATGGATGGCATCAACCCATATTCCCTCCAAAACACCAACTATTCTATTTGGCCTGTAATAATGATCAATAACAATATCCCCCCATGGTTGGACGTGAATAATGAACTTCTTATGTTGGCTCTTGTAGTCCCTAGTAGAAGACAAGTGGATAATATGGATGTCTACCTACAACCATTGGTAGATAAATTGAAGGAATTATGGGAAGGGATACATGTATACGATGTATCAAGACCCATAGCAACAGAGAGAAATTTTACATTGTATGGCATATGTGCTTACACCAAACATGATTATCCAAGCTTAGGAATTTTCTCTAGTAAATTATATGCTTATTTTTTTGTTTATATATGTAACAATATTTTCTGGCATATTTAATTCGTTGCGATTATTTTGGACTCTGATGCTAACATGATCTACTATATACATTAATAATTTTGTAGGTCTTGTAATAAAACACTATCATGGATGTAAATGTTGTGGACCTTTTCTAAAGGCTAGGTGGTCCAACCACCTATGAAAGCTAGTGTAAGACTGCTCCAGGGTATTCCTCCTAGAACAACACCCTTATAGAAGAGCAACATCCACTTTCAATGGTAAAATAGAGAGATCCCAAAGGCCTACAATTATGGCACCATCAACATGGATTAGAGCATATGAGAGAGAGAAGGAGAAGGACATTACATAAATATTCAATTCAAATGGGGAGCCTATGTTCAATGATCCAAAATTCTTCGACACTTATGTTGAGAAATTTCCCATTGGGTTGAAAAACAAATCTGTCTTTTATGAGCTCCCATATTGGGAGCATCTTAAAATTTCCCACTTACTAGATCCCATGTATATTTTAAAAAATGTTTCATCTTCTTTATGGAGGAAGATATCATCAAAATAAAGTGACACATTGGTTGTTAGGAGAGATCTTTTTTCTTCAAAAATTAAAAAGAAACATTGGCCAAGAAAAGAAAGTAGAGGAGAGGTTGGTCCCTCTTGGTATTTCAAAGAAGGTGATCTCCCATGGATATTGAATAAAGTTGATCTTTCTTTGGCAAAGGAAGTTCTATTGGGTGTGAAGGTACCTTCTTTATATGGGTCTTCACTACGACGCAACTTCATCATGGAAGACCATTTGTCGAGATTAAAATCACTTGACCATTTGAACCTTCTAAGAGTACGTATGTCAAAAACATGATTTTACTATTTGTTTTATAAATTCATGCTATGGGATAAAACATAATAAATTTTGTATGTGTTTACTTTGTAGTGTCATTATCCTCTGTTGGTGTGTGGGCGTATGAACCATGACTTCCCCTAGGACCTACGAAGTGCCACATCTAAATAATTTTCATTTGTACGTTGGATCACATCAAAGGAGATTCATATGGCTAACATTCCATGGTGGCATCAAGAGATAGATGATATTGTTTGTATGTTTGAGAAGGAACTGTCGACGAGTTTCATGGACTTGCAAGTTCATCTTTGAATTCACCTAGTAGATGAGGTTGAATTAGTCAGAGTGGTCTCTTATCGTTGGATTTTATACTTAGAGAGGTACATGAAGAAATTAAAAGGATTTGTTCGAAAAAGGGAAAAACCAGAGGGGTCTATGGAAGAGGGGTACATATCATATGAGTCTTTCCATTATTCTAGTGAGTACCTCAAGCCGATCGACAACACACCAGGTGTGGTGATTTGGGACGATGAAAGGGATGAAGACAAAAGAGAAGGGAAGATTATGCAAACGAATGGAAAAATACACTTGATAAAGAGTAAGTGACTTATTGTTTGTCAATTTTCTACATAGTAACTATTCACACTAAACTTCATAATGTATGTTCCGATCGGATACATATTATATGTCGGCTTGATTTCATGAATATATATATCAGTGAATTCAAAAATTGATGCCATCAATAAATTCATTCTTTACAATTCAGAGGCAACACAACTGTGGGTCACATTGTACAAACAAAAGAGGAGGAAATGGGACAGTGACAGGAAATAATTTAGACGATTGAATGGTAGAAGAATGCCTTATCCTAATCATTTAAAAGAAAATGTGCCTGTAATATGCCCCAACAGTTGGGTTGTTGACCAAGTCAGAGAAAAATACAGTGCATCCAGTCGTTACCTGCATATTGAAGAGGATGCACTAAACATAGGGATTGGGTGCAACAACTCGGTAATAATGTCTTTGTGTACATTTTGTAACATTTAAATGCAACTTTGAAATATAACATCAATATTTTATATTTTATTGGTCAACTTATTAGACACATGACACTGTGATTTTTTTAATTTTTTTTATAGGTGCATTTATTCCCATCTTATATGTGGGCATATGGACATCGTTTTTGCACAGAGGATGCTGATGATGGACGCATGACAAAAGAATGTGGAGTGGAATTCGAGTTCAAAAAATCTAGTCATGCTAGCCACTATGATCAAAACCTAATATGAGGGATGTTAGGTTATGTTGGAAAGATACAAGATATCATTCAGGTGGACTTGTCTTCTTTCAAATGTGTTATTTTTAGGCTCAAGTGGTGGGACACCTTTGATCAGAATAATGTAAAGAAAGATCGCGATAGTGGGATGATATGTGTCAACTCTAGAAAGATGTGGGATGAAGCTAAGGAGCCTTATGTTTTCCCAAAACATTGCAACCAAGTTTTTTTTTACCTGGATGTGTTGGATATGGATTGGTGGTTCATATTAAGACATGACCCTGGATCAAAACATATTTTTGAGAACAACAATGTTATCATGCCAAGAGAGGCAGATAATTAGGGTGAAGACAACAGAGATTGATATGTACATGTTTTATTTCATCTTTAATACTGTTGTTGTATCTTTTGGTTATATTGTTTATTTCACTAATTATATTGTTTTTTATTCATCTTTTGACAAAGGAAATAACTTATAACGATTTTTTGAACAATTTTAGTTGGTTGACACTCAATTTGATGCGTAATGTGTTTGTCTTTCAAATTATTTGTGATTGCATGGAACAATTGTTATTTGAACACATTTATATGTTGTTGGATATATTTAAAAATGTTTCATCTTCTTTAAGTATTTCCAATTCTAAAATCTCGAAAAATGTTAAATGTCTAGTTGAACTTTTAATGAGATATGAAATTCTACTTTTTATGTTGATATAATTAGATGTAATGATGGTTGATATGCATGTTTAATAGTACAACATTTTTGAGGATATGTTAACATGATGATTCAAAAACTGGGTTTATGTTGATTTATTTTGTATATTTAAAAGTAAGATTAACAAAAAATGTGGTTTATAATTAAAAAATTAAATTTATAACATGATTTTGTGATCATTTGGTTTTTAACTAAAGTAGTGTTTGTTAGTTTACATACTTTTCTCATTTCTTTTGAAAAAAATTATAAAATTATGCCCCCAATGTTGAGTAAAACCACAATTAATGAAGTAATTTAAAATTTGATAGCGATCAACTTACGAAATGATGAAAAAAATAACAATAGGAAGATTTTCATCCGTAAAATTTTAAAGCTAATATAATGATTATCATTGGAGATCATAACTTGTTATAATAATAATTTTTAGTGTAGAAGAGTCCATTAAAAAAGATTAATTAGTACAATGCAAAATAATTTTTATTCATATGTAATTTGTTTTTTGAATTTTTTTTAGTTAGAATGAATATGTATAATGAACTATCTATGCAATTATAGTTTCAATTTTACAATTATAGTTTCAGCCATAATGAACTTTTTAATGTATAAAAATAAACATGATGATGTTAACCATCTTATAACAAACATAAACAACATATAAAATACACATTTATATTCGCTAGCTAACATCATCTAATTATATATACCTCTAGCACATATAAATGCCATTAATTATCTAGCACACATATCTAATAATTTAACAGGGCATCATCATTGTCATCGCATCTAACAAAATACAAGCATTTTCTAACATCATCATCACACACATCTAACAAGCATAATTTAACATACACATATATCAAGCACATTTAACATTAAACATATCTAACATGACCTAAAATGTACACATCAACATCAACCTACAAATTAATTAAGTATATCATCATGATCAACAGGAAATATGCACGTCTAATGAACAATGTTATAACATACACATCTATCAAGCACATTTAACAAACATATCCAACATGACCTAACAATATACACATCAACATCAACATATAAATTAAATACATCATCAACATGATCAATAGAAAAAAAAACACCATATATATATATATATATATATCACGGACAAGTCAAATAACTGCTATAACATATCTGGTCTAGCTGGTGGGATAACATGCATATCTACAACCGTAGTGGAGGCCTAGTTTGTAGTGGATGATGAATAGGTCCTGGAAGATGATGGATGGTGATGATGTCGTCGAGTGTCTGACCTGCCGGGGCGTCAGGAATCATCTCCTCACCATCATCTGCTGGGGGAGGAGGCACATCCACAATGAAAGTGTCAATATCTACAAAATATATATTACAAAACAATAATTACACAACTAATTAATTAAACAATTTAATAAAACAAGTTAAAGAAAATGCTAGATTTTTTTTTTCTAATTAAGTGAGACGATAAAATGAAACTAGATTAATTTAAACAAAACAAAAATATTACCTCTATCATTTGGTGGCTCATCTGATGTGAACAGGATGTTTAGACATCCTCACCAATCCAAACCCGCGTAAGGTCATGACACTATGATGAAAATGTGATATGCCTCACCAGATATTATCCCCAATGCGTCTGTGGAAATCCTGGCCGAAAAATCTAGCTAGCCCCTCTTGGTAATCATCTCCCCTAACATGCACATCTGCACCTCAGTCCTCAGCCTAACATGCTGATGGAAAAAAGTAGGCCTCATCTTTGAAAACCTCTCTAAAAATAAACAAAACAACTCTAAAGAAAAAGGGAATTTCGACCTCCCATGTATCATATCACGACATCTATCTAGAGCTATACAAAACTGCCACAAAAAAATGGCAGACCATCTAATACATCGTGGCCTCTATACCAAAGAGTCAACATAATAAAAAAGAGGGAAACTAATGTGTTTCCCATCACTGGTAAAGTTTGCTATGGTTTTCACTAACTGTGAGAGACACCTAACCTCCTTTGCACTAAAAGAAGCGATCCGTAGATGTCCACCAGAAACCTGGAAATTAGCTGGGGAATGTATATCAACCCCAATATAGTGCTAAGAGTACATGAGATGACTCTTTGTTGCAACACCTACTGGGATATTTGGGAACTAGGTAAAATCCTCACCTCTTCTGGATAGCCCAATGATAAAATAAATATCCTCCTCAAAGGGATGGTACCACTGATCAGGACCCACACATAAATCTTGTTGATGGTCATCCCATCAACAGATCAAGTGCATCAACAAGCTAGAATGCCCCTTCAGGGATGTAGCCTCCTCATAGTAATTAAATAGGCCTACACTCCTAAAGAGAACATGAGTCACTGCAGTAATAGGGCAAGGGTACAAATCCCTCTCCCTCTCCCTCACCTCCCATTCCTGTACAACATTGTATAGGTCCACCCTCTACTCCTACTTCTCTCTCCACTCATGTCTCTGCATGATTAACATATGATATACATCAGTCTCACTCATACATAAAACATAAAAAAAAATCTACTGAATGGTAAATTTATTTATAAATACGGAAAATTATCTTTCTTCAAAAAATAAGTTAATTGCATTACCGGTGCACCCAAAAAATAGTCACGCACCATAGGCGGTGTGTATATATTGTGAGCATCGTCCATGGTGCGTTAGTGTAAAGTAACACACTGAACAAAATATGTTATACTATGTAACACACTGAAACAAATGAAAGGAAGGAAATCAAGGAAAGAACCAATGGTAGGGTGACTCAGATAGGAAAAGGTTGCACCTGTGCTTTTGAGCTCTATAGCATTGAAAATGGTAAAAATGATTTTTACCGTCGAAAATTTGTCTTGCTCTCGTGCGCCTGATGATCAACTGCACCGGGGCATATATGTTTACTGAGCACACTGGTTATATTTTTTATAAAAACAACCTTAGCACGGTGCGTGTTTTTTTGGCCATGCGTGTGCACTAGTGTGTTTTGTACTACATAGCACACCACCGTACATTTTTTGAAAAAATACAATGGTGCAAATTTTTTTGTTTAAGCATGACACAGTGCAATATAATAATTGACACCCCGGTGCAGGCATTTTTACATAGTGCATAAAAAAAAATTGGAAATTAACCCTAACACGGTGCTACGTATTGGAGCACTGGTGCTCACCAATGCACATGATACAATGGAGTGCATTGGAATATAGTTTTTGACACTATCCTACATTGGTATGTAAATGTTTTTTATTTAACCATATAATGATGAACTCTACTAATAGTGCACAGGTGCTTCCAGTGTTAAGTTGCACACTGGAGCATTTTTAAAGAATGCTATTACGGTGCAGTTATTGATGTAACACATCGGTATTTATTTATTCTTTAAAATTTATCAGAGTATTTATTTGCATCTTATATTATCTTAAAATAGTGCAGTCATCATAATCACAGACAATTGTGAATTAGCAATTAATATAGATTATAAATTGTAAGTAATATAGATTACAATTTTGCTAGATTGAGTATGTTGTAGACTCAAGGATTTGGTGAAATCCCAACTATATTATAAATGGAAAATGATTATAGATTAGGATTTTGAGAGACGATTATGATCATTGACGACAAGATCAAGATTATGATCATTGACGGCAGGATCAAGGTTATGATCATCGACGAGATCAAGGTTATGATCATTGAGGGCGAGATCAAGGTTATGATCATCAGGGAGATCAAGGCTATGATCATTGATGGTGAGATCAAGGTTATGATCATCGACGAGATCACCATACTTTAGACTCAATTCTTTACAATTGAAATGTCTATAATTTAGACTCAAGTATTTACAACTGAAATGTCTATACTTTAGATTCAAGTCTTTACAACTGCAATTCCTGTACTTTAGAGTCAAGTCTTTACAGCTAAAATGAAGACATAAAAATTCATAGAAACACCCAGGAAACAAATCCTTTTCCCTCTCCTCCCAATCCCATAAAACATTGTACAGGTAAACCCTCTACTGCTTCTCTCTCTGCTAACGTCTCTGCATGATTAAGGTTATGGCCAATAATTTTTTAATTTAACACTTGATCGGTGCGTCTTCATTTAATTAGCGCATTGGATTATATATTTTTTTTAAAACCTTATTATGGTGCATCGTTGTTTGGGAGAAAACGTTTGCACTGGTGCACTTGTTTAAGTAGCGCATCGTCGTATATAAAATTTTAAAAATACCCCTGCAACAACGCACAATTTTTTAGAGCAACTTTGTGCACCATTGAATCGTTATTTCTGTAGCGCACTGGAGTATATTTGTTTTTTAAATAATCCTACTACAGTGCATTAGTTTTACGGGCATCGATGTGTCTAGTATACAACCCGCACCAGGGAATTATTTATTAAGAAGCACACCATCAAAGGAATATGAAATGTCTAATTTCCCTTGATAGAAGGTGACAATTAACCACAAAACTATAACAGTAAAACAATTTATTTTAAATTTTTTAAAAATAACCACATATCCTATCTTGTTTAATGGTACATATAGCTAATTAACAAATTAAATAACTCATTAATACCAACTTGTGTAATTTTCTGGTTCAAAGAGCATGTAAATTTAAAATATTCATGTTGTGTAGGCACTGGACGAGATGAGTCAATGGTAACGTCTTTGCTGAATTTGATAAAAATGCTAGCATTGGCTCATAAAAAAATCTAGGTTCTCATTTAAAACTAATAAACGACCCTTTAAGTATCAAGGAATGTGGCATTGAGTAAGTACATGCCTCTTTAATGGTGGTCGAAGATAGCATTATTGTAAGATTGTATGAAAAATTCGCTAGTTCTTGGTATATGAAAATAAAATCAGATTGCCTCTGAATGAAAACAAAATTCCCTCTCCCTCTCCCTCACCTCTCAATCCCATAAAACATTGTACAGGTCAACCCTCTATTGTTGTTGTTTCTCTTTATTTTGACGTCTCTGTATGATTAAGATTATGGCTAGTAATTTTTTTTTTATCTAACATTTGTATTGTGCGCTAAATAATTAGCTGCACTAGTTCGTCTTTATTTACTAAGCACACCGATTTATATTTTTTTCGAAAACCTATCCATGGTGCGAGATTTTTTGGGAGAAACCGATCGTCCTAGTGCACTTATTTAAGTAGTGCACCGTTGTATATAAAATTAAAAAAAATAACCCTACAATGATGTGCAATTGTTTATAGATATTGTGCGCCCCGATGCGTCATTATTTCTGCAACACACCAGATAATATTTTTTTATTTGAAATAACCCTTCTATGGTGCACTAGTTTTGAGGGAACCGATGCACATGTTGTATAAAATGTGTCGGTGCGTTATGTACTTATAAAATCACCGACCTAAAACATCTGCTAAAACCTCCACCCACTCGCCTCTGCTAGTATCATCCACTATAAACATATTTTTGGGATATTTTTATAGGGGTGTCCTCAAAAACCTCCACTAGAGGGTATTTTCCTTGTAGTTTTTACTTAGTAACTTCTCTCCTTAATATTATGGCTTCTTGAACTTTCTTGTCACAACCACTTTACCCTTTCATTAATGACTTGCAACCAATTAGGGGCTTCTTAACCATTCTTCGATGCTTCCAAGATTGTGAGGGAATATCTCCCTAACTATGAGGAACCACGTATCATAACACCTATCACCGAAAATAACATGATGAGTATTATCCATATATGAATGTAATATTTGCATTCATGCTATAGTTCATGTCCTTATTCCTCGATCAACTTCAAGTTCCATAACCACACCTCTCGGGAGTCTTGTAGACTTCTTCAAATGCATCCATCGCACCTGTTGACATTAACCACTATTGTTGACATCAATGAAAAATAAATTACCATCAATATCGATCACAACTATGGGGTATCTCGAACACTCCAAGGGTTGACATCAATGAAAACCAACTATCCAAGAATCTCCCCCTTTGGCATTGATGGAAACACCAACATTGATGGCAACACTAATACTCCAATACTCATGCCCCCTCTATAACCATCACTCCTCATCAATGTTTCTCTCCCCCTTTGACATCATTGGAAAAGGGTATATCTCCTAATTGGGGCTGCTCCCCCTATCTTCATGCGTCAGTTCTTTCTCTTCACATGTTTCTATCCAGATGTTTCTTTCCAAGTTCCTCTTCTCTTTTTGGTATCAATAACAAAGAGTGACTCCCCCTGAAAGTATACCTTTTCTAAAGAATCCTTCTCTGACTTCATGCGCTTGACTCTTTCTCTCCCTTTGACATCATGGGAAAAATGATAACTCCCCCTATCGATATGTCTCCCCCTATCTGCATGATTTTAATATTTCTTTCTTGATCTCTTTCTCTGATGATTTATCTCCCCTTTAATTCTTTGTGAGATGTAGAACAATATGTGACTTCCTGCATACTCTTCTTTTCCTCTCTTCTGGTGCTTCTTGTCCAGTGCTTCCTCTTATAATTATATGACATATATAAAAAAGCATTAAAAATTTCTTGACTTCAATACTTCATGTCCTATCATGTTCATTGTCCAGACATCAATGAACATGTTGTTTAAAAATGTCCCTATGATGATATAACTTCTGTCGAAGGTTTCTCTTTCCCTGTTTTGTCATGTCTTTCATTGCTTGTCTTCTTGTGACCGACCGATTCCACTTGTCCACTGATTCCACTGATTCCAATTGTTAATATTCTCTGTCATATATCTGTCTAGAGATACAAATGGTCTCATAAATCCATCTATGTCCATATTTCATAAGTTGTACATAACTCTGCTACTCAATTGTCCACAATGCTGAACCATCTGTCACTGTACTATTATAAGTATTATTTGTTGTAACTGATCATCACATATTCATGTTTCTCAGAATGAATCAAATATGTCCACTGATATAAAACACATCCTTAGAACTGTAATGCATATATCCCTTCCTAGAAAGTGTGTCAGTGACATTCCTCTGATATCTTCTTGGAAACACTTCTTCTCAATCAATCAATATGTCATTTTGTACTTTTTTTATACGACTGTTTTGAATCTGTCTCCGCAAACACTTCAAACTGCTTGAAGGATGGTTCTTTGATCTATAGTATCTATTTCATATACTCCCCCTGTTTAACATTCATATTTACTAGGAGTGTCCAAGATGTATGGCTCAAAACAATGAATGAATCTACCCTAATGCAGAGTAAACTTCCTCTACATCTGTAGACTCATCATCTCTCTATATGCAACTTCCCTTTTTTCTATGGATTCATTATGATCTTGCACTACAATTCTTGAGAGTACAATCTCTTGGGCATGCTCCTTATTCACCTTCTCTTCTTTTATTTCTCACATTACTGCAAATCATGCGATCTATAAGACATGTTCTCTATTCACATGTTCTTCTTGTCTTTATTTTCTTCTCCAAACATTAATGTATCTGACATCGATGTTTTCCTTCATGGTGGGTTCTATCATACTTCTACAATTCTGAGCTATGTGACCATAATTGTGGCATTTGTATCATTCAATGTTGTGGGGAGCCACATAGGTATTTTTTTTTGAACATTTCTTCCATATGCTCTGCAATTTGTAGCCTTATTTCCAAAGTTAGTAGAAATAAAACAATAACCATAAAATAAATTTACATACCTGGGAGTGAATGATCTTATTTGTGGT
>JZKD02S1702365.1:95551-106849 GCA_000966675.3 Picea glauca | reverse complement strand
GTTATAGAACATAGGGGAAGTATATGACGCCGTGCTGGGGAAAGAGGTGTGACACCTCTGATAGCATCCATGCCCGAAAGGTCTAACCCCTAGGAAGAGGAGTAGATTGTTGTGGGAGATGTAGTAAGTATGATGAGATCCTTCAAGAGGATGTCAGATGCGTTGATCAACCTCCTGGATAGAGATGAGGGAAGTGCGTCTGTACCCAATGAGGGTTCATAACGTGCCCTGACTGGTAGTAGTAGCATACACTAAGAACTTAAGAAGGTGAAATTTCGCGAGTTCTAGGGGGTCCCAGATATATTAGGTGTCGAGGCATGATTGGAGAACATGGAAATGTGCTTCTCACTTCGTGATTACACCTCCAACATGAAAGTCCACATGGAGGTCTTTCAGCTAAAGGGGAGTTCTCTTATATGGTGGAAGATGCTCTTACCTCAACTAAACTTGGTTGTCGAAGATGTGTCATGGGAATTTTTGAGGAATGGTTCCGGGAGAGGTATTTGTCCAAAGAATTCATTGAGTGTCAACTTAATGAGTTCAATTCCTTATGACAAGGCAGTCGTATGGTGCCAAAGTATGAGGCCAGATTAATGGAGCTACTTAGGTATGCTCCACATCTAAACACAGAGAAGTTGAAGGCAAACAAGTTCGTGTTTGGCCTTAACTCCAACATTTGTTCGAAGGTGAGGATCTTAACACCTCAAACTTTGGATGATGTAGTTCAGAGGGCCCTCATAGCTAAGGAAGAGCTGAACGGTGGGGATCATGGAAAGAATCCCTCTAGATAGAATGGACATATGCCATCAGGAATGCAACAACATCAGGCACCATCCAGACATATTGTAGGGCATCGAGTTATGCCTAGAGGACCAGTGTTTATGACACCATAATCCTTAGCAGAGGACTCCTTACAGAGGGATAAAACAACAGAAACATCGACCACAATAGTAGTTTAGGATTGTTCAATAGAACAAACCAAGATCACAGGATGTTAGACCAACAACTTCTACTTCGTGGACCAGGAGCACTGGACTGAAGGCTGGATGTTGGACATGTGGTGATCCACATTACCAGCGAGATTGTCTGATTGAGAAGGTGAGAGTGGCTAAATCATTAGGCCCCATTACAGTTGGATATTTGGGCAAGGCCCACAGGATACATGTAGCGGTGAACAACCGCTAGGCTGAGCATCATTCCACTATTCTAGAGACATCAGGTATGATCGCAGACTAAAACTACAGTGTATTGATAGATCTAGGTGCTATAGAGAGATTCATCTCTAGTGTAGTGGTGAAGTGAATTAAGGTAAAGGAATTCGAGCATGATGAGTTCAAGTATGTAGAAATGATATCAAGTGCCAAACAAAAGGTTGTAGGAAAGGTTACAGGTCGTAGCCTTAAATTGGGAGATTTTGTAACAAAGGTAGATCTTTATGTCATGATACTAGGATCTTATGACATAGTGATTGGTATGGATTTGTTGGAATCACATGATGCGATACTTAACTATAAGACAAAACAATTAAGTTTGACAAATGATTTGCGACAAAGTAGAGTGGTTGTAGGAAGAAACCAGGGAGTGTCCTTGAGGTTCATTTTTTCCCTATAATTACATAAGAGTATGCACAAGGGATGTAGACTATATGAAATCTTAGCACTGAATGAAAAGGGAGAGGTGGAAGGAATAGGAAACCTTCCTATAGTACAAGAGTGTGCAGACATTTTTCCAGAAGAGTTACCCGATTTACTGCATGAAAGAGAGTTGGAGTTTACAATAGACTTGAAACTGGGAACTGAACCTATTGCAATAACTCCTTATCAGATGTCAATGCATGAATTGCAAGAGTTGAAAATGCAATTGAAGTAATTATTGGATTTGGGACTTATTCGTCCAAGTGTGTCACCTTGGGGTGCACTAGTTATTTTCGTGAGGAATAAGGATGGATCATGGAAACTTTGTATTCACTATCGTCAATTGAACAAAGCGACGATCAAGAACCAATATATGTTGCCAAGAATAGATGATTTTTTTTTATCAGATGAAAGGGGTGACGATATTTTCGAAGATTGACTTGAGACCAAGATATCACCAATTGCGAATTAAGGAATAAGATATCCCTAAGACCGCTTTTAAGATGAGATTTGGACATTATGAGTTTACAGTTTTACCATTCAGATTGACAAATGCCCCAGGGGTATTCATGAGTTTGATGAATGGGGTGTTCCGTGAATACTTGGACAAGTTTGTTCAAGTTTTTATTGATGACATACTGATTTATTCTCGGACAAAGGAAGAGAATGATGAACACTTGAGTTTGGTCCTAAAATTCCTAAGAGAACCCAAATTGTATGGGAAGCTATCAAAATGCTCTCTTTACCAACCTAAGATTCACTACTTGGGACATATCATATTTGGAGAAGGTATCACTATGGATCCAATGAAAGTGGAGGCTATTATGGAATGGATAGCACCAACCAACGTACACAAACTACACAGTTTTATGGTTTTATCATGATATTACCAACGATTTGTCGAAGGATTTTTGAAGATAGCAAATCTGATCACAGAATTACAAAAGAAGAACAAGAAGTTTTTGTGGATCGAGAAATGCATGGAAGAATTTCAAAGGCTCAAAGACTTGCTGAGGACAACACCGATACTAAAAGTCCCCAACTTGGACAAGGAGTTCTTGGTATGCATGAACAAATCCAAGGAAGGCTTAGGTGGAGTTTTGATGCAAAACGATCAAGTGATCACTTGCATTTCATGGAAATTGAGAAAGCATGAAGACAACTATGAAACACATGACTTGGAGTTATTAGCTATTTTTTATGCCTTGAGAGTATGGAGACATTATTTGATTGGACAAAAATTTGAATTAAAGAAAGATCACTATGGATTGTAACATATTTTTACACAAAGTGACCTGAACGCATGACAAAGGAGTTGCTTAGAATTACTTAGCGAATATGATTTTTAAATTACTTACATTAAAGGAACTATGAACCGAGTTGAAGATGCATTGAGTAGGAGACCATGCATATTTTTGGTATTCGCTCTTAAGACGAATCTTCGAGAAAATATAATAACTTTACAATTCAATGATGACTAGTATAAAGAAGTTAAGAGTAATATTGGACGAGATATCCTGACGGTATCAAAGTATGAAGGTTATTCACTAGACGACGATGGATTGTTTAGATTTAACAGAAGAATTTATGTACTTCCTAAAGATGAACTAAGAAGTTTGATCTTGAGTGAAGCACATCAATTAGTATACATGTCTCATCCGAGAGTCACGAAGATGAAGGCAGATCTTAAGCCTTTGTTCTTCTGGAAGGGAATGAAAGAAGACATAGTTAGTTACGTGGCGATATGTCTATAATGTCAGCAAGTGAAGGCTAAACATAGACATACAACAGGATTGTTACAGCTACATGCTATTCCTGAATCGAAATGGGAAGTCATTTCAATGGAATTTATTGTTGGATTGCCACTAAAGACAAGAAGACATGATTCAATTTTTGTGGTAGTTGACACTCTGATGAAGAGTGCACGCTTTATTCTAGTGTGTACGATGTATCAGGCACTAAACATAGCTAGAGTATTTGTTAGTGAGATTGTGAGAATACATGGGGTGCCAAAAATAATCATATCTAATCAAGGATCGATGTTTACATGATGATTTTGGACCAGTTTCCAAGAGGCTTTGGGAACACGATTAAAATTTAGCACAACTTATCACCCAGAGATAGACAGGAAAATAGAAAGGAAAAACTAGATTTTGGAGGATATGTTGTGTATGTATGTAATGGAACAACGAAAACATTGGGAATAATTATTACCACTAGTAGAATTTACATACACCAACAAATATCAGAGTACAATTAATATGGCACCGTTTGAGTTTCTTTATGGGCGATCGTGTCAGATATCGTTAAGTTGGGATCGACTTGAGGACAGGGTACTGGTAGGACCAAAAGTGATTCAAGAAATGGAGGAATAGATGTAATCAATAAGATAGAGGATTAAAGAAGCACAAGATCAACAGAAGATTTATGTTGATGTGCATCGTGTTGACCACAATATTAAGTTGGAGATAGAGTCTTCTTGAGGGTAAAACCACAGAAGAGTTCGATCAAGTTTGGAAAGGGTGCTAAAATCTCTCCTAGATTTGTGGGACCCTTCAAAGTAGTGGAAAAGAAGGGACATGTGGCTTATCAACTACCCTTGCCTGATTCTTTGAGACGTATTCATGATATTTTTCATGTATCTGTTTTGAGGCATTATATTAGTGACCCTTCCCATGTTATTGACATGAGTTCCTTGTAGGTGTCAAACAAGGGTTCTCTCATGGCAAAGCCAATCCTCATTCTAGACCATCGCATTCAAAAACTACGACGCCGAATAATCGATCAGGTCAAGGTCCATTGGGACAATTATAGTTCACACTAGACTACCTGGGAGGATGCATATGAGATGCGTCAATAGTTTCCTCACTTTTTTGATAAATTAGACATATAGATCTATATGACATATGTTTATTTATTTTCTCTTATATATACCGCACAAACTTCGGGATGCAGTTTAAAACAAGAGGGGGTGTATGTAACATCTCTCTCTACTGAGCATACTATTATTGACTTATTTTTTGAGGACACTTGCTTGCAAGTGATCCGTGTATGGAACATTGTGATTTCATTCAGATTTTGGGTTATATATGAGGATGTTGAGGTGTTATAGCTGCTTGATTTTATTGATGTATATCTATGTGTTGACATGTGCTTTGACAAGTCGTCTTGAGTGTGCAAGACGCATGACAAGTTATGGATTTCAGTGGCATCAAAGGGATTCCTTAGACTTCGGATTGAGTCAGGGAGTGGATTGTATTGTTTGAGTATTTCATTATTATGCACATATGATGTATGATGGATTTTAGTATGATTTATATATATGGATTTTTGACATTGTTTTTGTCAATGGATGTAGGCTTGATGATGCTTGTTAATCTGACTCACATAAGGAGTAAAGGGGCCTGGCACAAAAAACCAAATATTGAGGGAGAGGGGTGGAAACATCCCTGCCACAACCTATGAGCACTCCCTCCATGGCCAGAACTGTAGGTTAATGATTACCTAGTTGGGTGGTCCACGATGTCGTGAGGGAAGACTAAGACAACCACTCACGTAGATTTCTAGGGGGAACACAATAAGGAGGAATCCTTATTCCTTAGAAGAACTTAGTCTCTCACAAGGTCGACCAAATGGATTTTTGACTCCAAGGGGTTGGAAAAACTTCCAAAAAAAAGTCAACACAAGTGGAACCCTTGGAGCACAAAGATGCATCTTGAAGGGCACGTCGTGCAATTGAAACCTAAGTCAATAAACATAGGTGGCCTAGAAAACGTTTGGAATGATTAGACCTTGTTTGATTAAAATAATTAATTAAACAATAGATTATTAAGTATTAAAGACAACCAAAAGTCTAAGTCGAAATCTAAATTTTAAATAAAGGGACTAATTGAATTGTGACATGAGTAAATATTTGAAGGAAATCCAATGTTAGGAAATAGTAAGTAAATACCTAAAGAATTGATAAAATGCACAAGGGTGCATGAAATTATTAAAAACAAATCCTTATTTAGAAATAACTACAACTTGAGAGAATGGGTTGTGCATATAATAGAATTTGAGTCAACCAACCCTAGACTAACTAAGATGATTCCTAATCCAACCCTAACTAAAACCTAGTTATGAGACAACTATTAATTAAGGGGATTTGGGGAACTAAGAAACAACTAAGAGGAAATTTAGGAACACATGGGGAAATGTGAGGAAATGTGGCTTTTAAATAAAAATAAAAGAGAAATTACTTGTACAACCTGGGGAGAATGTGACACCTGTAGTGGATGAATAATCCTTGACCTAAATTTATAAAAATTAATGAATTATGCATGAGGGACATATGTCCGTGAGGAAGAATTCTATAAAGAAATTGACGTAGAAGGGAAGGGGATGGAACCTTTGGGGAACACTATTATTCTGCCGAAATTTTGACGGACTGTGTTTTTACTTTTGAGAGTTGGGACTCCTGGCTTGTAAAAAGAGTGGAAGCTCTTCCTTGTGAGGCAAGCCTGGAAATAATTGTGTTTTGGTTTCTGTGCTTGGCCCCTTTGTGGTCCGGGGGGATAAGGGGGAAGAAGAGTATGCCTATACTTGGTTGGGAGGTACCGATGAAGTATTGGTGATTAGTAAGAGAAGGAAGGGAGGGAGTGTAAGACTTAAAGGCATATTCAACACGTAGCATTCTTCAGGCTTGATATTTTTTCCAAATTTATTTGTAACATTAGTGTAGAAGTATGTTGGATTGATAGGGTCTCCGTAGAATCACTGGAAGGATGAATTCCCATGGTTACTTTTGATTTCAATGAGAATTAGTTCAGATTTTATATTTTAGATTGCAGTTTCTCCAATGAATAATAATTCTAAACCCTAATTTTAGTGGCATGATCCTCATTGTTTAGTGTAAATTTTATATTAAGTATAGCTTATGTGTAAGTCTTTATTTTCATCCTTACCTGAATATATTGATTAGAGTTTTTAAGTGGGATTATGTTAGGACATTATCAATGCATTGTTCACTGGTCATTTGAGGTTTAGTGTCGACTTGTATCATAAATCCTTGTTGAATTCTATTTAAATCATAACCCAATTCACATGATGGGACCTCCGATGAATTGTATTTTAGATCCAAAATTGGTATCATATTCTTATTAAATATTATGATAACTCAATTATTATGTATGGTGGGTTCCCTTGAACTTTGGTTAAACTATTTAATTCAAAATTTATGTCGAGTTTTCACTCTGCTGAAATTATTGATGAATCCGAAGCATTTGTAGCATAAACGACTATGTATTGAAGTTAATCCTTGTTTTTCAGGAGTTATTACTTACTTTTATTCCTGGGCATTAGCCCTTTTTCTTAACAAGTTAGGCATGTGACCAGGGGATAAAACCCAATGTTGGCAAAAGGCTGCTATGTGGGGCTCCAGGACTTTGGAGGTTCTTAAACTTCAACACTCCTTTCTCCCAAAGTGTTAACCGACCGAATTCGGTCAAAAGATGAGTTGACTGGCAATTGTAGGTTACCCTACCCTACCACCCTCCTTCGTTAACTCTTAGAAACTTAATCTAATGGCTGGCGGAGTTTCTCCTCACATGTGTTTCTACAGTGGAGATCCATTATGGAACTCCGACCTTCAGGGTTTTCCCTCATTTTGAGTCTGTTCCACCCAGATCACTGAACCTCCAAAGAGCTCAGAGACCTAACGACTTACACTCCTACTAAAATCAATGGCTGTCGTTTACTCCAGAGTTCTGAACTCCAGGAGTTTTCTCACTTTTACAACTACAACCCTTTTTCCTCTAGATTTCTGAATTGTTGAACCTCCGAAAAACTAAGGCTCATAGATCTAATGATCCTTAATTAGTCGCTAGATCTACGAATGACGTTTACTCAGGAATTTAAGAACTTCAAGGTCTTCATAATACTTTTAAGTTACCTCATAACTTAGCTGAAGAGACAAATCCCAAATAACTAATAGATCAACGACTCCCACACCCCATTTAGATCTACGGTCATAAGCAACTCCGAGGCTTCGGGCTTTGGGAGTTTTAGCTGTTACAACTCTCGTTCCACTTGAACTCACGAAGGTCGAACCCACATATCTGATGGTCCTGGATTTACCGACAACAACAGTCAGGATTAAATTTGAAACTCCAGGATTTTGGAACCCTTCACACCTTCACAACCTTCAACCACCACCTCCGGAATGGACGAATTTCTAAATACTCGGATCTACGGATGTGTGTACCCACTATTGGACAGTAAGGATTTACTCCAGAATTCGAGACTCCATGAGCTCCTTCACCTTAATCCTACTCACTCTAGTTGTGTCGAAATAGCAAATTACCGAAACATTGAAGAGCGTAGGCTCATAGATCCAACAGATCATGATCATTCATCACATATATGACTTTCCTTCACTCAGGGACTTTGGAGCTATGCGGTTTTTCAACTCTTATCTTTTGCGAACTCAAACTCATTGAATTCTTATGGATCCAATGGATAGTATTTGTGCATCAATCTACGGTACAGATACACCTCACGATTTGGGCTTCGGGGCATAGCCAAATAGACCTAAGGGCCTAGTCCTCCCTTCGTATGACCGAGAGCTATGACTGTTAGCCTATGGCTTACCTTTACCAATCACTAAGTGTAAATTGTCACCTATATTTGTATTATTCATTTAGGATATTATTAATATATCCTCAAGTGATGACTAATGATTTAGTTAAGAATGCCTATCCTAGTCATCATGCAGGATTTTAGGATCTAGAGCAAATCTCTCTATGAGATGGCATCACCCATTGTACTATAAATATGTACCGTTGGTATGAATACACAAGGGTTGGCCAGTGAGCCTTTTCCGCCATGTTGTTTTTCTTGTTTATGTTTTATCAATTGGTATCAAAGCCACAGTGAAAATTGTAAAGGAAGAGAAACTAGTGCAGTTTAGTTTCGAGGACCATATCTAGAATAGATCGCATTGGAAGCTGGATGAGGTATAGCCTACGATGAAGAAATATTAATGCTATGAAAACATATATCTACACATTTTTGGACAGAAATGAAAAAGACGACGTCATAGTTTTTGAACTTATTATTATTATTGATTTAAGATGAAATGTTTTTTTTTTTGAAGAATCTTCCATTGCATATCTTATTGGCTCTATTATTTCAATAATCTGTGGAAAGTGAAAGAGCATTGCTTCTAATATTGTTGAAGAAAGTGAAGGAATCCATCATAATCAATTATCAATTGGATCTTCATTGGTGGTCAATTATGTCCAGCGATCTGAAACACCATACACATACAAAGGGATTGAACTATGGCAGGGAACCTACCACTGATCCACCATTTGTATATACCTTCCGCTGTTGGCTTAATTTATTCTTTCCTCTCTGCTTGATGCTTTCCTTGAACAATTAATATTTCCTGGTACAAGCGATCTTCGTTTTTTATCCCGTTTCTCATAATTCTTAATAGATATTTAGCCTGTGGATGGGAGCTCTGAGCCAAAAGCACAAACACCTGCTTGGACCACCATGATGATAATATCTATGCAATGCGAGATCTACTACAGATGTAAAGTATGATTCCATGGATTGAAATCTCAGGTGATCATTGTTTCCATTGAAAAGCATCCTCCGATCTACACATATATAAAGCGATTTCTCTCAACAAACAAGAAAAACACGCCCAACGACTATGTGATCAAGCCAAAAGAATGTGGATCTAGCCAATAGTGAAAAGAGGAGGATTTCAAAGTTTGTAGAATTCATTTACAGAAATGGAAAGAATGAAATCAATGTGTTTATGTCTCCAAAATCTAGCTGGTGTATATCTGGATCTAAAAAATCCATTTGATAGAGAGTGGGCCACCAAATCTCAAATCTGAAGGAAAGAACACATAAGACAAATCCTTGTACGTGTCCATTTTTTATTGCTTTGACTAGAGATGGCACCGATGTCAGGAAATTGTTTGAGTTAATTTTTTTTGTAAAAGCAATGAAGATACTCCAGTAATCTGAAATACACACAGTTTCGATACATAATCTATTTCTAATGGGTCGATGGGAAGGAAGCAACCTGGTGACTTTTGTGATATTGGAAATCTTTTTTCTTTTTTTGGGTGGTTGTTACATTACTTTTTCTTTCAGGATTTAATCTCTCCATTCGGTGAGAAACATGCCACAATTGTAGGAATAAAGCTGCAATGTTTAGGATCTCTTTGTCAGCCATAGAAGACTCTGGTTGGGAAAGTTCCAATAGCCACCCACATGCCATCATTGAAGATAGAAGACATGATGCTCCAATCAAAGACTCTGTAAACATATCATTCTAGACAATGCACATGCGTCCAAAAGTCCAAAGTAACCTATTAGAGACTTGAGAGGTATTAAAAAAAATACACTCTTTATAAGTTCATCTATGCATAGTTTTAATGGCATAACATTTTATTTAAAATCCATATTTTACAAAAGTAAAGCTCATATATGATATTCACTTGGAAAAATACTTTTTGGGAATATCTAATAGTTTATGCCAATAAAAGAAAGTGGGATATAAAAATAAAGTAGAAAGCATCCTTTTAGAAAGAAAAGCAAGAATATATTCATGTTCTTTTTTAGACATTTTGTTCCCTTTATAAAAGGAGGAGATATAAGGATTGTTTTATTGATGTCTTTTTAAAAGGTGGAATGGTCATAATTTTTTATGAGCACTATTTTTTGTAAAAGGAGTTTTGGCGAAATTTGGAGGAAAACCTTTGGCTTTAGATCTGGCCATCATTTTCATTGTAAGAATGATAATATAATAAAATCATTTTATTTGGTTTTTTGTGTCAAAGATCCACTCGAAATTGAATAATGGGATCTTAGGTACACCTAGTGAAGTGTGCATTGGTGATATTTTTATGGTTGGTTTATGATGTTTAATGTCTAGTTTTGACATAAACATGTTTGTAATGTATCATTTAACACATCATACATTGAGTACAAGCAATTTAATTCAAGCACACAATTAACACTAGTAATGTACAAGCAATCAAAGAAAATATGATCAAACATATGTAAAGAAAATTATCAAGCATTCAAGTCGTCAACCACATCAACAATGGACAAATCAAAGTTTTTGAATTCAACACATCATGGAGCATTTGAAGTTAAATTGTAACTTGCAAACAATGTTTGTTGTAAGATTACTTAATCAGGATTTATTGTAACTTGCAAATTTTTCTTTTGTAAGTTTACTTGTCTTTTTGAAATCAAGTTGAGTTGAATTGAATTTGTCATAAGGTGCATTTTTGGCTGAGCCCGACACCCTAGAGTCATTTTGAGTCATAATTGACAAGGATGAGTACTTGAAACTCATATCATTGTAATACTTTGGGATGCATTTTTGGTGGTAACCGACATCCTCAACTTCTTGGAAACAAGTTCAAGAAAACAAATTCAAGCGAGCGAGTACAAGCGAGCGAGAAATAAATTCAAGAGAGCCAGAAGAGCAAGTGAATGAGAAGTATAAGCATACGTGTTCAAATGGAGCGAAGTCATGAATTATTAGAGTTACTGAACACTCTAATAAACACCACTGAAGACAACATAGTGATATTGAACAAAACAACTCTTCAATCAATGCTAACTTGTTTGCAAGTGACACAAGCTAAAG
>JZKD02S1702365.1:42009-71209 GCA_000966675.3 Picea glauca | reverse complement strand
TTTTTAAAATAAAATACATGTACAAATTTTAAATAAAAWGTACACACRCCYCTAAAATGATATTTAGATAAATAAAACAAATTGTGCTTCAAGAAAAATTGGCATACCAAAGGTGTTGAAATTTCATCTTCAAACATCCATGCTCTTTTTCCACCAAGAATGTAAACAACACTGTATCAATAAAAAGAAAAGCAATAAAACATATTAGCATATACTTTATTAGAAAATATTTTAAATATATTTAACTTTATTAAATAAGCAATGAGAAAGAATAACGTACCCAAGCAGATTATCAAGAATAACAGAACCATGTGATCAAGAATAACATATACAACCGGAGTTTCACGGATCTAAGATTATTGCTCTCTTTTTATTATACTTTTTTGGCATTTTTTTTTAACCAAAATTACATCACGAAGTTCCCAAACTTCCAAAATAGTTACTCTCCATATTAAGCCATTCTTTGCATAAATATTTAATTTTCTGCTACTCCTTTTATAACCAAATGCTCTTTCAAAATCACCTACATGATCTAAACAAAGTAAGATCATATTTATAATATTTTTAAAGAGAAAAATGGTGTGCTTGGTAACCAATTTTAGTTTTCAGAGTTAGATAATACCCTGAAAATTAATTCACTTGTGTATGCAGAAAGTTCACAAATATCCATATTAAGCCATTCTTCCAGGAAAATACTTATCTCCTCTTTCTGAGGTGGAATATGTGTCCTCATATAATCAAATGATCTTTCAAATCAAATTTCAAAAATCTCCATATTAATCCATTCTTCCAGGAAAATACTTATCTATGAAAGTTCACAAATCTCCATATTAAAAGCCATTCTTCCAAGAAAATACTTATCTCCTCTTTTCGTGGTTGAATAGATGTTCTCATATCATCAATTTCTCTTTCAAAAATGCATGTACATCATGATCTAAATATAAGTACTTGACCATATATACAAGCATATTTTTAAAGAGAAATGCTAGTGTGATATTAATAAGCAATTACTGTTCAAAGTTTATTAATACCACAATAATGAATTCAATTAGATGTATATGTAGAAAGCACAAATCTGGACATATATTAAGTCATTCTTCAAAAACCATAAATCTTTCCTCTTTCTACATGGGATGTATTCATATTACATATAATCAAATTCACTTTTAAATATGTCTGCATCATGATCTAAACATAAGTGAGATCATGTGTACATAGCTTATTTTTAAATCTAGAAATGTTGGTTTGTGGTTAGTAAGAAATTAGTTAAGAGTTTGGAAATACCCCAAAAAGGAATTCACTTCGTTGTATGCAGAAAACAAAAATCTCCATATTAAACCATTCTTGGATAAGAAGGCAAGGAATGCAATCGAAGAAAATTTAGAATCTTCCCCCTTTCTGATGTGGGATAGAGTATGTTCTCAGATAATCAAATGCTCAAGTTCAAAATTTCCTGCATTATGATCTAAAGTTTAAACATAAATAAGATCATGTAAGCATATTTTTAAATCTATAATAGTTCTAGTTCACGCTCATGATCAAATCTTAAACAAGATCATGTATCTAGCATATTTTTAAATCCAAGAAAATTTAGAATCATCATGATCTAAAGTTTAAACATAAATAAGATCATGTAAGCATATTTTTAAATCTAGAATAGTTCTGGTTCACTCTCATGATCTAAACTTAAATAAGGTCATGTATCTAACATATTTTAAAATCCAAGTGAAAAATTTAGAATCTTCCCTCTTTTTGATGTGGGATCTAGATTATGTTCTCATATAATCAAATGCTAGATTCAAAATTAACTACATCATGATTTAAACATAAATAAGATTGAATGTATCTATCATTTATGTTATAATACTTTTGCAACCGTTTTTATGATGAGGCAGTTCTTTCAGATTCATCGCATTGATTTTTTATTTTCGAGGTAGTTCTTTCAGATTCATCGCATTGGTTTGGATGGACCACATTGGTTTGGTACGAAACGTTGAAAATAAAAAATCAATGCAATGAATCCGAAAGAACTACCTCGTTGTATCTATCATATTTTTAAATCTAGAAAAGTTAGTTTGTGCCCATAATATAAACTTAATTAAAAGTGTATCTAGCATATTTTTAAATCTAGAAAAGTTAGTTCATGCTTGGTAAGAAACTACTGAAGAGTTTGACAATATACCCAAAGAAATAAGGCGAGGTTGAACCTTCCCCATTCTTTCCCTTCAAAGATATACCATTTTAGAAGATGATAAATTTATATAGGAGTTATATATATTTCAAAATGATTGATCGAAGCATTGGAAAATTTATATAGACACTGGTTGAGTAACCCTTCTATCAATAGAAAAGGCTTACTTAAATATTTGATCAAACAAAACTTCAATTTTGCTATAAGTGCATATTTCAATTACTGCAAAACTTCAATATTTCGTCATTCAAAGGGGAAAAAATTAGAAGATAAGTTATGCATTGTGTGAAATCTGTAATGTAACTAAAAAAATTGAAAAAAGTAAAAACAAAAATAAGCATGTTCAACACAAATAAGCTTGAACACTTATATATTAAAATCTCAGCATAAAAACAAACTAAAACTCACAAATGTGCAATGTACATACATTTACAAATCATCATGAATAGACGCATCCTTCTCGGGTATGAATGCATCCTCCTCAACCCTATTCTCTGACATTCTCTTCAAGCACAATCTCAGACACTCTCTTCTCCAGGTTTCCATATAACACATTTCAAATTTGTACATTTGAAAATTAAAATTAAATGATTTTAACACATTAAATTGTAGTGTTAAATTTTGAAACATGTAATACCCACGATGTGCCAACCTTAATATCATCAACCACACAAGAGGATGGCATTCCCATAGTCGGTTGAGTCATGGTATTACCCACTAGACCCTAAGATTCAATAAATTATATATTGCAAGACATTTTTATTTTAAATTAATAATTTAAATGACATTGCAATTTTCATATATAACGAAATTTGTTTTCAACATGCAATTATACCTATGAACCCCCACCCTCTCCAAACTCTCCCAATGAGAATTGGGACAAGCTTGCCCAAGTAGTGGGAGACAGAATGAGAATCTGTGAACAACACAACTAAGAATTTTAGAGTTCAATGTGTTCACATTAATACAAAAACATAAATTTATTGTATATTGATTCTTCAAAAAGGTGTGAAGATTGGACAATTGAAGTTCTCATATATGGATATTTTTAAACACATAGCTAATTCAATCAATCCAAATTTAAACTCGATGAATCAAGTCCCCTATTGATTGGAGATTCATTTAACATATGACCAAATTGCAATTAATGACGATAACAAATCAATTATTTCTAAAGATATAATGATATGTATCTAGATCTAGAACTACAAGAAAAATATCCTCAAATGCATGAAAAATTTACTACCTGTAACACATACCAATTTGGTTCATCATTCTCAATTAACTCCTTCCAACCACTGAGGAAAAAAATTTCATACTCCAGTATATCTTCTGACAGTTCAAACCGACATCAACACCATAAAAAAATGATTCTAAATTTTCTCTGATTTCATTCCTGGCCTCCTTGCCAATATCTGATGTAACTCACATCTCTGAATGTGAGTAAAATTCCCCTGTTGGATGAGATACCAAAGGTAGTGCATGCATATACAATTTTGTATTTCGATATGCCCCTTTCCGATCATATGGTCATCCTTTACCAACCCCATAATAACTGGACGATAGGTTGGTATAATCAGGGTGCATGCCCATGAAAAAATATGCATAAAAGAGTCTAGAAAAGTAATGTAGAACCTCATCATTTCATGGAAAATTCTCATATGCTATGAAAAATATATTATAAAGATGCCATGCAATGTTGAGATGCTTAAAATATTGCACCTTCAACATCTTTCTCTTTGGCCCCTCTTTGAAATTGAACATAGAAATTGCATCTTCTTTTGAAAATTTACTTTTTACTACTTCTCATTTATCGGGGCCCATCACTTCTAAATTTCGTCTCCTCATCAAATCGATGAAACTATCATTCGTTGGCCCCATATTTTGATATGCATCCATAAATTTCTGCAATGAATGCAAACCAATCTCCAAGCTTTTCTTACTCTCTCTCGAGGGAGATCCAAGCACCTCAAATCATTTTGCATCTTGCTTTTAACACCTGATCATCGTTCAAGAGTTATTTATTTAGCATACACTTCCCAAGTAATCTCATCACCAACATCTGAGGGATAGGTGGATGTAGGTGTGTAATCTTCAGTTTCTTGATAACGCTCCCTTAATCCACCTTCACCCTCTTCACCAACATTGGAATATTCATGATAACCACTCTCTATTTCATTATCTTATATCGCATTAAATTGATCCTCTACACAAAGACACATTTGAAACTAATTAAAACATTTAAAAAAAAAAAAAACATATAAAACATAAAACATAAATACACAAAAAAATACAAAATCAAAATAAAATCACCAAACATATTTTGTCATTGTGATGTATTCCCAAACATATTTTTTTGTTGTGGTGTATTCCCTACATTCTTCAGTGTTGGAGTATTTATGTGCAACCTATCTAAGAAATATGAATCCATAGCACTATTTTGAGCACTCTGTCTGGATGATCTATTCATCGATTCATTTGATAGGCTCCTCATCTGACTAGATTTCCTTTGGTCACTAGCTACCCCTCCCAAGCTTCCATGCCTTGCCAAGATATGGGTCTATGATATCCTCGGTGTCTCATTCAAAGAAGGGGTTCCTCTTCCTTCATCATTTGATATCCTTGAGCGTTTGTGAGACATATTTGGAGACTCTTGTCTCGACATATCACCTTGATAGATAACCTTTGAAAATCTGTGAATGTGAAAGTTCATAAGTTATCAAAACATAAAATGAAAATATAATATATAAAAACTTGAAGGCATAAGTATTTATAACAACTTCAAAGCATCAAATACATATAATGAAGAAAATAACAACAATATTTGTGACTATGATGCTATATATAATGAACATGCCAATATTTAAATATAAAAAAATGTAAACATGTAGAAGATAATCTATATCAATGTGTAAATTATTTTTATAATGTTTATGATTTTTTTTTTTTAAATTAAAAAAGTTATCAAATCCAATGATATGAAATGTACATGTGACATTTGAGAACCTTAACATTTAAATTAATGTATTTTTCATATTAAAGAGTACTATTGAATTTGTAGAGTATGTTTTAAATCTTGGAATTGGGATTTCTCTTAGGCCAAAGATTATGTTGGAGAGAACAATCTCATGGTCTAGGGCCCCATGCATGGCCCATGTTCCTTATATATATCATGTAGGTTTCAAGCCCTTGGTTTTGAACACCGAAGCATGTCTTGGGCTAACAAACCCATCCTTGGTGCATAAAATCTCATAAATTGAGCCCATATCCAACTATATAGCCAAATATTACTTCTAGAGACTCAATGTCATGGTCTAGAGACTTGTGAATGGATCAAGTGCCTTAGAAGTTTTGTATAGGGCCCATATCCTATTTCTTTGGATTTAATTCATGTCATAGGCTAGGATACTCTTCCATAGTACACCAAAATTTTGAACTAGACTTGTATGTCGTTCTTGGAAAAAATATACACATGGAGGAATTATGTTGTGGTCTAGGGCCTTGTATGTGATATACAATCCATAAAATAATTGTTCATGGCCTACTACACGGGATATCATTTTCGAACATTTTCTTGGTCTCAAAGACATGTCCTCTGTGTGCCCAATCTTGCAACTAATTTTGTATCCCACTTTTAAGCATAAGATTCCTACCAAAGTGAATTTTTTATTGTATGGGCCCATATTCATGGACCACATGAAACCATAGAAGAAAAATGCAAGGCCGATGGCCTTGGTTTTTAACCTCACACCATTTCTTAGAAATGGTGTATAGTGCCTGAGCCATTAAATTTTATCCCCTAATCATTTCTTGGGATAAAATACCTGCCCATGATGTGAAAAACCTTTTAATTAGGACCATGTTGCACTCCTAAACCAAAGATTATAACTAAAGGGCATGCCTCGTGGTCTAACACCACAAGAATCGATGACATGCCTTACAATTAGGTCATTTATGGCCCAAGCAATTGGGTTTGTAGCATATCTTGGATAAGGAGACTCATCCTTAGTTTACCAAACCATAGGAAAATGCTTGTGTCCCACTCTTCAAGAAAATATTACTTCCAAATGAATTGTGTGATGGTTCAAGGACTTGTGCATGGTTTAGGGATGAAATTCATGGAAAAAAGATACCTTATGGAAGGCATGTTTTATGACATTCATGTTTTATGACATTATGGAGGGAAATTCATAGTTTTATAAATATCTTTACAAATATACATGGGTGCAAGGGGAATCATATTTTTACGACAAATTCACATATTTAATGAGGAAAAGATTACACCCATACTTTTACAACATTGGTATATAAATATCTTTTCAAATATACATGGGTGTAAGGGGCATCATATTTTTACGACATTGGCATATTTAATGAGGAAAAAATTACACCCTTGACAAGTTCTCAATTATTGCTTTCCTTCAATTTGACTATCTTTTATGCACCATGCATTATGATAATGATTGGATTATTGGTTTTCCATCCTTTCTATTGGAAACACAGTATTCACCATCACCATCAAACAAACAAGATGGAAAGGAGTATGTTAATAATTGACTCATTAAGTGGTGCATAATGTTGGACAATATATTTACACTCAAATCATGAATGGACAATGGACAAAGAGAATCATGGAATCATGAATGGACAATGAACAAATAGAATCATGAAAGGATGCACTTACATTCTCATGGTTACAACTTGTCATTTCATGATTTCTCATTACAATAATAATTTCTCATTCATTCGCTAATATCATTTCAAGCAATGGATGGTTTCTCTTCTACATGAGTGTATTTCAATTTGGGATGGTTTCTCTTATGTAGGTGGTTCAAGATTGCGTGCAAATTCATTTTCATGCAAAGGAATGATTAGAAACTATTTTTCCCTTTCTAGAGACAACTCATTGAGATTTGTATCTCCCATACAATGAATGTTACTCAATATTCACCCCCAACTCCACCCTCATATCCTCATATGAGGGTGGGGGTGGAGGGAATAATTAGTAAAATATAGTATGAGACTAGGGATGGAGGGAATAATTAGTAAAATATAGTATGATACTAGGGATGGAGGGAAATAATGAGTAAAAACTAATATGTTTTACTCATTATCTCCACCCACCTGCACCCTTGTAGTAAAACATAATATGTTCATTATCTCCCCTCACCCACATCCTCATAGAGGGTATGAGTGTGAGAGTGTGGATGGGGGTGGGGGTAGGGGGGATAATGATTAAAACATAAGAGGGTATGTTTTACTCAATATCTCCCCCCACCCTCATATAAGTGAGACATGTGTCTTCAATATGAGATCACTAGGTGGTCCAATGCAATATGGGAAATATCTTTCCTACCCTCCCAAAATTTGTACTGTGATTACACTACATCCTCACCTCCAAAAGGTCATATGTCCCTTTCATTCAATCGATCATTGTCTTATCACTAGTTTGTTTTCTCCCTTTCACTCTTAATGATGGAGAGAGTGAATGGGAGATAGATAAATAGTCACAAAACAATTATGGATTCAATCAAATGGACATATGACCATTTGGAGGTGTGGAGGTAGTGAAACCATGGTACAAATTTTTGTGAAATCATGGTAACAAAGTCTTTATTTAGGGTTTTATTAGGGACTTTTTACATCTTTAAAAATTGACAGGGGCTTTCCCTCTTGGAGATTCTTCCTCCATTACTTAGATTCATAGGTACAATCCATTTCAATTGCAACAATGGCTAGACCTTTGGTTACGGGTTCAATGCAATTTGGTTTGAGAGTTCAACCAATTTTCACTCTTGCTATGTTTTCATTCTCAGTATATTTTAAGAAACTAAAAAAAATGTTGAGAACTAGATCCAAAGCTTATGTGACTAAGGAATAGCTATATGAGGCTTTCATAAATGAAATAAAGTATTTTTTATAGGAAAAATGATTTAGGGAACTTGAATCCTTATACCTCAACCCAATATTTAAATATGAAGAGGGGGAGATAAACCCTTCGGAACAAAGGGCCACACACCTCTAGGGAACAATTGTTTCCACCACCATAAAACTCTCAGAGACCCACTTACAATTTTTAGATGAAGATATCACAACACAATTTTGGTGGTGAAGTTGCCTAGTTAAGTTCATGTTCGAGGTGTAACACATGTACAATGAAGAGGATAATTTGAATGTGAAACTCTACCATTTAGATGGGGTAGCTCATACTTCGGGAGAAATATGGATTGGTAAAAACTTTATGGGGGATTTTAGTGATTTTGTAGACACGCATTAACTCAGATAGAAGATTGCAACTCGGATGAGACATGAAATTCAGCTCATGCATTTTTCTAGAGGGACATGCATATTGAATAATGTATTGAGAAGTTCCAAGTTATTGAGTCTAAGGAATGGTTTCCTCCAAATCAAAGGTGGGATATTTATATTTCTAATCTATAGTTAGAGTTCAAATATAAGTAAAAATGTTTAAATCCGACATTCTTTTTCCAAAAAGAAAAAATATATATATCAAGAAAAAAAATGAAATATGTATTTTGTATTTGATATAAGGCATAAAAAATATACTCATGTGAAGCATGCCTAGAAATATCTATAGTAAAAACACTACCTATTCTCACATATATAGTCTAATAAATAACAATATGTTAAATACTTCCAGTTATTTTCCTTTATCAATCCTAAATACTTCAACAAAATTGAACCATTTCCTACTTATAAGATACTATGAAATATTTAAAACAAAGACAAAACCAATGTACTTGTGGACTTACAACTAGTAAAGTAAAACTTGATCAACCTATCACATGTAATTAATCAAATAAATATCGTGTTATAGGTGGTATCCTTGATCTATATTTCACTTTTGTAATTATTATAGTACCAAGATGAATCATCTATGTTCCCTATTTAGATAATGAACCTTCTTGTAAGTGTAGTTCCCTATATACATGTGTGTAGGTAACATCCATGAACTTCTCAATCATCTCCATAAATTATGTATAAATAGGTTCCAACAACAGGGTTTGTAATTCTTTGATACCATTCACCCAATCAAACAACTAGTAGAGAGTGATCCTACTTTATATGCCTCATTGTAATCCTACTTATATTCCCTTCATTATATATAGCATCTTAGCACCCATGAATTTATATAGCAATGCCCATGCTCACTACAAAAGAGCCTCATTGTAATCCTACCAGTATCTAGAGCATAGGTCGATTTGGTGTGTAGCATGCCCAATGACATTTATCATCTACATCTAATTTATATTCCATGTATATGAAGGATTAAAATATTCTATTCATGGAATTTGAACATTGTTGTACCAAGATAAATATATTTTCTATTCATGGAATTTGAACATGGTTGTACCAAGATAAATATATTTTTGAAAACAACGAGGGTGTAAGGGGCATCAAATTAATATGCATCTAATTTATATTCTACATGTGTGGAAGATAATTCTATTAATGGTATTTGGGCATGATTGTACCAAGATAAATATATTTCCAAAGATACATGGGGTGTAAGGGGCATCATAGTTTTATGACATTGGCATATTAATATCTTTTCAAAGATACATGGGTGCAAAGGGCATCATATTTTTACAACAAATTGGCATATTTAATGAGGAAATGATTACACCCATACTTTTATGACATTGGCATATAAATATCTTTCCAAAGATACATGGGTGCAAGGGGAATAATATTTTTACGACATTGGCATATGTAATTAGGAAAAGATTACACCCATGACAAGTTCTCAATTATTTCTTTCTTTCAATTTGATTATCTTTATGCACCATGCAGTACAATAATGATTGGATTATTGGTTTTCCATACTTTCTATTGGAAAAACACTATTCACCATCACCATCAAACTAACAATATGGAAAGGAAGTCCATTAATCATTGGATCATTAAGTGGTGCATAATGTTGGCCAATATATTTACACTCAAATCATGAATGGACAATGGACAAAGAGAATCATGGAATCATGAATGGAGAATGGAAAAATAGAATCATGAAATTATGCACTTACATTCTCATGGTTACAACTTGCCCTTTCATGATTTTGCATTACAATAATAATTTATCTTTCATTCACTAATATCATTTCAAGCAATGGATGGTTTCTCTTATACAAGAGTGTATTTCAATTTGGGATGGTTGCTCTTATGTAGGTGGTTCAAGATTGGTTACTCTTATACAGGTGGTTCAAGATTGGTTACTCTTATGTAGGTGGTTCAAGATTGCATGCAAATTCATTGTCATGCAAAGGAATGATTAGAAAATATTTTTTCCTTTCTAGAGACAACTCATTGAAATTGGGCCTGTCCATGTACATGGACAGGGTCGGGGCCTATCCATGTCCAGGGCGATTGAAAGTGACATGGAATCTTGAATCGTGTATAGTCAGATAACTATAGAAAAGACAAAGAAATTCTATGACTTTAGATGCTTTATTTACTCAACAAGTGACATGGACAATATAAAACTAAATAAAATATAATTATATAAAATTATATCATTTTACATTTTTAACTAAAATACAATTAAAAAAAAATATATTTAATGGATATTCAAACACATTTTTATAATTTCTATAAAATAAGAGAAAATATCATAAACCAACATTCTTTCCATTTGAGGATGACATATTTTGATGCAAGAGCATCGCTCCACCTCAGCACACGCCAGCTGATTAGCACATTGGTGCACATTCAAGGAAGGGAGAGGCATCATCACCCTCTCATTTTTCCTTCGAAAGTTTAAAATGTAATTAAGGCAATTAATGTTTTCAAGCTGGTAGAGCAAGTTGCTCCTTCATACAAGATGTATATGAGGTTTTCATTAAGTGGTTGATGGTAGGAGGGATATATATCCGATTCGGATTAGATTTCCATCATTGTAATATGCCTCGTTAGTCAAGCATTTTGAATGCTGATTAGACACCACTAGCTTAGCTTGGAGGGAAGCTCATCGAGTCCCTCTTGTATAAATCCTTGTATTGTATGCCTGAAAGAGGGTGTTGGATTTTGATGAAAGATCATCGTATCCAAGAGGAGAGTTGAGAATCGAGACTCGGTCATAGTCGGAACTCATATGTTGTAATGGACATTCCACCATTAATAGAAAGGAACAAATTTTCTTGTTTGTCAATTTTTGTGTAATGGATGCTTAGTTTTGAATGTCATTCATATGTGTTTATACTATAGATGTATGTTAGAAATCATTTGTAGGGGTAGAGATAGAATTCTGTATATGTGAGTATGTTGAATTGATTTTGGTTCTTTAGGCTAAGTGCAAGGAGATCATGACAGAGAACTGAAACTTTGTGAGCCAACACAAGGAGTGCATGTCTGAACTCATTTGAGTCAAAGGAGAAGTTTCCAGGAGGGAACACTAGAATAATTCACAGACCCAAGGGAGAAACTCAGGGTTGTTGAATACCTTGGAAAGAAAGTCTGCACGGGAGAAAGCATAGTGTAGAGTTACTGAATACTCTGTAAGACTCTACCAAGAGGGCATCGAGCAAGTGCAAGTGCACATAGAATCAACACATTATGGAGTGTTGGAAATATTGAGAGAACCCCAGGGTTGTTGAACACTCAAAGAAGGAAGGCTTTGAAAGTGTGCATTGAGTGAGAAAAGGAGATGCCTTAATAATTCTGGAAGGGCTCAGGGAGAAGTCGTAAGAAGGAAAAAGCGAGCGCAAGGAGTGTGCCAAGGATAAAGTAAGTTCACCTTACAATCTTAGGAGGAAGAGCGTTAAGTTTCCAGGAGGGCACTAGAAAGTTCATAGAAGGATGCATGAGAGCCAAGAACCTCGAAGATTTCAAGCGAGCAAAATCACAGGAGAGCTAGCGCAAAATTTCTGCAAGGAGTGCAGAAAAAAGCCGAGAACAGTCTAAGTCTCAGGAAGAAATGGTGCTAAGTGTGCATGATGAGTGAGGACTTGCTGAAGTCCCGAAGGAGAGAAAAATAGCCCATTGTCAGGAGGGATACAGGTGGTGAAATATCTGAAATTCTAGAACAAAAGAACTACGAGAATTTGTAGACAAGGAGAGAGCAAGATCATCGAAGCTCCGAAGAGTAGAGTAGATCTTGGCCGTTGGTTGCTAGGAGACACGTGGTGTTGGATCGTGGAGTCCAGAACGAAACACTCTGGAAGAAATGGGGTGCAGAAGGTGGAATAACTCCCGAAGAGAAAGGATTCAGAGTTGATCTTATCCGTTGGCATAGGAAGGCATGTGGCAGTAGATTTGGAGGTCTGGAGGAAGAAAAGAGCATATTTGGGAGAAATCTCAAAGAACCAGGAGCCAACGAAGATCTGGATTGTTCGTTGGTAAGGACAGGTGTCACTAGATCCCACACTCTGGAGAATAACCCCTTCGGAGGAATTAGAGAGTGGAGGTGCAAGGAATTGTGAAGCCCAAATTCACGAGGTCATCAAGGTCATCCGTGAAGGAGGACACTCAGAATAATATCTTCTAGTCCAGAGACTTAGCACTCCAGAGGTCTTATGGAGAAGTGTTTTAGAATTTCCCGAAACATCGAAGCCTGAAGCCTGAAGTGATTAGGGAGGCTTAGTCACAAGTCATAGCATGAGGTCACGTGAAATAAGGGGGAGACTATCCTAGAGAGATAATGCTTGATATTTGAATCCCCAAACAGGGAGCATGGATTAATAGGAGCCTATAGGTCTCACAGAACCTGCACTTTGAAGGGAACAAGACCTGTGTAAATTAGTTTGGTGTCTAGAAGAGGCTTGAAGAGTCAATCTGACTCTTTTATTTGAACGATCCTAGACTGAGAGGTTGCACAACCCTGAGGGAGAATAGAAGGGGGGTCTGCTTCAAGTGGTATCAGATCAACATAATTGATTTCTATAGGCAAAAGAGACTGGGTGAGATCCTTTGTACAGATTGTTGCAAGGTGCACAACAAATAATAAACAACCAGGTGGGTTGTAGGTGAGGCAAGATGGTTACTAAAGGCCATAAGTGTGGTCAAGGAGAAGATAATCCATAGATAAGCAAGGTGGAAATGGACAAGGAGCTCAATGAAATCCGAGCAGAGGTGGAAAAAATACCATTGAAAATTCATCAGGAGGAAAAGGTACACTAGAGATACGAGTGGCCTTTGAAAAGGATAGCTAAGTGGCATGTTTAATATTTATTGGCCAGAAGGCAGTAACAAGAGTTAAAAAGGTGGTTGAGGCATGTCAAAAACCTTAATGGCGAGGGAAAGAGATCTGGTAGAGGTCTTGTAGATTGCGAGGTGGGAAATGGGAAGGGATCAATTGATCTCGTAAACTGCCAGGAAGGCAGAGGAGACATCCCTATTTTCCAGGTCAGAAAGGGAGAAGAGATGAGCTCATTTGAGAGTTCATGTTAGTAAGGGGTGTTTTCAGATGGAGAGGAGGCAGAAGAAAGGTCTCATCCATATGAATATTTAGGTGGAGCTGCAATCCGTGTGAATGAATATGATGAGAAGTTGAAAACTTTTGTCACATAGGAGATATGTCAGAGGATTTCCTTGATCATTGGGGGAATCCAAATATCCCTGCCAAGTAACCAAGGAGAGGCTAGAATATTTGTTGCAGAGGTAGAAGCAAAGGGACAACAAGATGAGACTATCATGGAGGATAAGGAGAAGGTACCAAAGTCTACCCCAACAAAAGAGGAGCACCCAGTTGAGTCACTCACTCAGTGGGAGATGGAGTTGAATATGCTAGAGGATTGGTTGAATGGTCTGGAACCAGAAGGTGGCTTCCATAAGATATACATGCCAGAGGAGACATTCTAGCATGAGTTGCGCCTGGAGGAGGATGGAGTCGGACCAGCGTAAGAAGAAATGTTAGGAGTTATTCTGTCAGAGGAGGTATTTGAATAACAATTCAGTAAGGAACCTGCAGAATTGGAGTCTGTAGCAGAGTGGCCATTTAGTGTCACAGGAGATGAAAGTAGCACAGGAGATAAGGATGATCTACCCTCATAGAAGCATGAAAAATTGAGGTCGAGCAGACTGCACAAGGAGAGCCAACCGATGAAGCAACTGGAGGAGGTGATATAGGAGATAAGGGAGTTGATGTTGAAGTCAATGGAAGAAGCTGTCAGCAAGGAGAAGCTAGACAACGGAGAACCTTTTTGAGAAGTAGGGGAGATGAAATAGAAACAACAAAGCAGAGGAGCAGGAGGACAACTCTAGGAGAAATTTTGGGATCCAGGAGGATTTCAACAGAGCTGGGAAGCTCAGAAGTAGGAGCTCATGAATTTTATTAGTCATGGATTATGATGTAGGAGCATCACTCCACCTCAACACATGCCAATTTATTATCACGTTGGTGTGCATGAAGGAAGGGAGAGGTGCCGCCCTCTCATTTTTCCTTTGAAATTTTAAAATGTAATTAAGGAAAATAATGTTGTCAGGATGGTAGAGCAAGTTGTTCCTTTGCACAAGTTGTAGATGAGGTCGCCATTAAGTGGTTGATGGTAGGAGGGATATGTATCTGATTCATATCATATTTCCATCATTGTAATATGCCTCGTTAGTGAGGTGTTTTGAATGGTTATTAGACACCACTGGCTTAGCTTGGAGGGAATGTCATCAAGCCTCCCTTGTATAAATCCTTATATTGTATGCTCGAAAGAGGCTACTGGATGTTGATGAAAGATCATCGTAGCCAAGAGGAGAGTTGAGAATCGAGAATCAATCATAGTCCAGACTCATATGTTGTAATGGACATTCCCCCATTAATAGAAAGGAACGAATTTTCCTATTTGTCAATTTCTGTGTAATGGATGCTTAGTTTTGAATGCCATTCATATGCATTTATACTATAGTTGTATGTTAGAAATTGTTTGCAGCGGTAGAGATATAATTATCTATCTGTGAGTATGCTGAATTTATTTTGGTTCTTTAGGCTAAGTGCAAGGAGTGCATGATGGAGAAATGAAACTCTGTGAGCCAACACAAAGAGTGAATGTCTGAACCCATTCGAGTTAGAGGAGAGGTTGCCAGGAGGGCACACCAGAATAATTCACAAACTCAAGGGAGAAATCCATGGTTTCTAAATACCTTGGAAAGAAAGTCTGTGTGGGAGAAAGCGTAGAGCAGAGTTACTGAATACTCTGTAAGACTCTTCCAGGAGGGCATTGAGCAAGTGCGAGTGCACATAGAACCAACAAATTATGTTGGAATCATTGAGAGAACCTCAGGGTTGTTGAACACTCAAGGAAGGAAGGATTTTCAAGTGCACATTCAACGAGGAAAGGAGATGCCTTAATAATTATGGAAGGGCTCAGGGAAAAGTCGTCAGAAGGCTGAAGCAAGCACAAGGAGTGTGCCAAGGATAAAGTAAGTTCACCTTACAAGCTCAGGAGGAAGAGCATTAAGTTTCCAAGAGGGCACTAGAAAATCCGTAGAAGGACGCAAGAGAGCTAAGAACCTCGAAGGTCTCAAGAAAGAAAAATCATAGGAGATCTAGTGCAAAATCTCTACAAGGAGTGAAGAAAAGAGTCTATAACAGTCTAAGTCTTAGGAAGAAATGGTGCTAAGTGTACATGAGGAGTGAGGACTTGTCGAAGTCCCGAAGGAGAGAGAAATCACCCATCGTCAGGAGGGATACATGTGGTGAAAGATATGAAACTCTATAACAAAAGCACTCTAGGAGTTTGCAGACAAGGAGAGAGCAAGATCGTCGAAGCTTTGAAGAGTGGAGTAGATCCTGGTGATTGGTCACTAGGAGACACATGGTGTTGGATCGTGGAGTCCGGAAGGAAACACTCAGGAAGAAAGGGGGTGCAGAAGGTGGAAGAACTCCTGAAGAGAAAGGAGTCATAGTTGATCATAGATGTTGACATAGGAAGGCATGTGGAAATATATTCAGAGGTCCAGAGGCATAGCACCCCAGAGGAAGTAGAGAGCAGAGTTGGGAGAACTCCTGAAGAACCGAAAGCCAAAGAAGATCTGGGTTGTTCGTTGGTAAGGACAGGTGTCACCAGATCCTGCACTCTGGAGCATAATCCCTTTGGAGGAATTAGAGAGTGGAGGTGCAAGGACTCACGAAGCTCGAAGTCATGAGGTCATTAGGGCCATTTGTGAAGGAGGACACTTAGCATAAAATATTCTAGTCTAGAGACTTAGCACTCGAGAGGTCTTGTGGAGAAGTGTTTCAAAATTTCCTGAAATATCAAATCCCGAAGCCCGAAGATCTTAGGGAGGCTTAGGCTCAGGTCATAGCCCAAGGTCACATGAAATAATAGGGAGCCTATCCCAGAGAGCTAACACTTTATATTTGAATCCCCAAATAGGGAGCAGGGTTTAACAAGAGCCTGCGGGCCGTCTCACAGAACATGCACTTTGAAGGGAAGGGGACCTGTGTAAATTAGTTTGGGATCTAGTAGAGGCCAAAAAAGTTGATCTGACTCCTTGATTTGAATGATCCTATATCGGGAGGTCGCACATCCCCGAGGGAGAATAGAAGGGGGGTCTACATCATATTTCTAAAAGAGAAAAAATTGGTTATTGGATTTTCTTTCTTAAAATTAAATTTATAATTTTTGTTTATTATTTCGGGCCTGTCCTTCGAAATCGGGCATGTCCATGTAGATGGATAGGCTCGATTTCAGGGCTGTCCATGTAGATGGGCAGGCTCGAATTCAGGCTTGTCCATGTACATGGACAGTTATTACAAACACATTTGTTAGTAAGTGAACTATTTATTACACATCAAAAATAACTTAATACAAACACAAACTAAATTCAAACACAAAAAGAGTATCAAATTATTTATTACAAGCACATTTGTTAGTAAGTGAACTATTTATTAAACTTCAAATATAACTTAATACAAACACAAAATAAATTCAAACACAAAAAGAGTATCAAATTATTTATTAGAAGCACATTTGTTAGTAAGTGAACTATTTATTAAACTTCAAATATAACTTAATACAAACACAAAATAAATAAAATTGTAAATGCCAATTTTTTTATTACAAACATATACATAAAATCAATTATACTATAATTTCAAACTATCAAACTTTTATGTTAGTAAGTAAATTCAGACAAAATATCCAATTATTTAATACAAACACATTAGTAGGTAAATTCAAAGAGTATCAAATTATTTATTACAAACACATTTTCTAATAAAGTCCATGTATATGGACAAGCCCGATTCTCAACTTCAATAGGATGGAATTGAATACAAGGTTTTATGAATCATCGATCTAGATGGCTCTGGATAGAACCTATAACTAAGTCTCGAAAAAGAAGTAATTTTATTTTGGCTTGTATCCTCTTTCTGGGCTCACCAGGATTTTTCCTGGTCGAGATTTCGAGTTATTTTGGTGAGAACCCGATACCCCTATTGTTATCTCAGGAAATACTCTTTATTCCAAAAGGTCTTCTCCTAATGATTAGCTTATAGTAATGGTTAGTAAGCTCTTACTATAATGATGATGACCTTTTATGATATAAGATCTATTGTTAGGTTGAATATTACTAATAAGGTAAACACGTCTGTCATTGTATTACTATTACTGATTCCATTGGTTCAACTAGAGCTCTTTGTTATAGTAATTCAATCGAGTTTATTAGGTAATCTATGTATAGAATAACATCATATTCTCCTAAGCTCAATATAGAGAGTATATTAGGTAAAGACCTATAATCTAAGTGGAAACCATTGTTGTGATACATATTGGGAATGCAATCACTTTACTACTAGTGTTGTGAATAAGCATAATGAATTTGTATTGATCCAAGATTCTAACCTGTTCATTACTCATATTACTTGTACTTAGTATTAGTAAGATCAAAGATCCTTATTCTACATGTATTACTATGATTAGAACATGCTTGATTTCCATAATAGCTTGAACACACTCTTCTTAGCTAAGCTCTTGTTAAGTTGAATAGGCATAGCTTCTCTATATGGAATTAGAACAAAATTCTTTGATTAGGATTATGATACTTATGGAAGCTCTTTTACCCTCATGTTTTAGTAGGTAGTGTAATCGATTCCTTGTATTCACATATCTGCATTGGGTATGCAGCTTGTTATTTCATGACTCTCTAACTACTACTAGAAACATAGTATATGATAGTAATACAACCAATGGGTATTGTACTGGTAACACTGATAACATGCAATGAATAGGGTTATGCTTAAGTGGTAATGTTTCATGTATTTTCATAATGAGTGATATGTGATATGGTATTGAATTACTACATATTCAACCATTTATCGAGTACGAGGACTTGATTTCGTGTATGAATCAAAATGAGTAAAGTGAAAGCAGGTAGTTGGATACGATACAAAGGGTTGTTGATTACACGTTAATCACTCGATATGAGAGGTATTGATTATGATATTACTTATGGTAAATCAACCCTATTAAGATAATTACACATATCTTGTAAAGGTTAAGCTCTGTAAGCAGGTAACAATAAAGTATAGGGAAACATAGATTATAAGGTTCAACATGCTTATAAGGTAATGCATATTCATGTCTTAGCTATTAGTACTAATCAAAATCCCTATTAGAGTATAGATATAAAGTATGTAGAGTACTAATACTCGATGTAATCACATAAGAATCTATCCCTACTTAGGCAGATAAGGTCACATGTTGTATTCCAATAAAGCTTAAATCTTGGTTCATCTAAAAAACATGGCATAGTAATAATCTTGTAATGACATATGGGATTATAAGCACATATCGATAAGGTCCAATGTGGTTGGTTATTACTAATAAAAATACCAATGCTTACATATAAGGATTAAATTTCTTATGTCACAACAATTCACCAGTATAGTGTATTTACCCTAATTAACTCTATTAGCTCTAAGTTGATGAGCATGCAATCATTGCTTCTCTATTACAACTAAGCTTAGGTACAAGCTTATCATCATTACTTATGGGTATACTCTTACACTATGATTACCATTGATATTTAATATGAATAGTAACTCTACTAGTATTAGAGGTGATTGGAATACTAGTATATCACTAGTACAAAGCTTGATATAATCTAATAGGTTAATGATTTGACATGGGATGAACAGGCTCAGGTTCCAAGTTAAGCATGTTGATTACTATGATTCCCATAGATACAAGAATTATTCAAGTTATGTTACTAGTACTAAGATGACTGATTAGTCTGATGACCATTGTTTAACCACTATTTCTATTGTTACCTGCATAAGTGATTACGATCTTACTTATCACTAGTTTCATAGCTTAGTATTCTCCATAATTAAGCAGAGATAGATTATGTATTCATAACAGGTGAGATATAAAAATAGCTAGTATGAGTTCTATATTAGTAATCAGAACAGATCCTTAATAAAGCTTAGTAATATACAAGATCTTAAAGCTCATCATAACCATTTCCATAATCTTTGTATTAGTGCCAAGATGTTCAGTGTCCATAACAACTTAGGTAATGTCAATTTTATAGACTCCTAGTATATGATTTATATCAACATATTAAATCTTCCTTGTTTCATCATTCCATAAGATAAACTATAACATCCCTAATCAAACTCAACTTATGATATGGAGTTATAGTATATCTATAATTAAGAGAAGTATTGATTACTAGCTAAGTAAGCTCGATAGTTACAATACAAGTATTCTACATAATATACGACCCTTATAGTGTTCGGGAATGTCGATGTATATGGACAAGGATGAATTCGGGCATGTCTATGTACATGGACATGCTTGATTTCAGCCCTGTCCATAAAAAATTAACATAAAAAAAAAAAAAAAAAAACAAATGTTTAGACTTACCTCTAGACTAGTGAAACCTTTGGATCCCTCTCCAACAAACATAACCAATAGAAACGATTGCCATTAATAGCAACAATCACCACCAACAACAACAAACGCCAACCTATATTAGTGCCAAGTTGTTTAGTTTCCATAATATCTTAGGTGATGTCAATGCTATAAACTCCTAGTATATGAGTTATATCATCATATTAAAGCTTCCTTGTTTCATCATTCCATAAGATAAACTATAACCATTACTCTAATAAAACTTAGCTTATGATATGGAGTTACAGTATATCTATAATTAAGAGTATTATTGATCACTAGCTAAGTAATATCAATAGTTACAGTACAAGTATTCTACATCATATATGACCCTTATAGTGTTCGGGCTTGTCCATGTTCGAAAATATAATTTTCATAAAAAAATTAAGATAAACAAAAAAAATAAAATGTTTAGACTTACCTCTGGACTAGTGAAGCCTCTGTATCCCTCACCAACCAATGCCACCAACATGAATGACCACCACCAACAGAAACAACTGCCACCAACAGTAACGAATGCCACCCACAAAATCCAACCTCCACCAACAACAAAGAATGCTTGTAGACTTTTGATAGTTTGGAAAATGGTCAAATGGCCGAGAGGGAGGGGATATATAACAATTGTTTCAGCTGAAAAAATATTTCAGCCGAAAACATTTTTCGGTCGAGTGATTCTTTCTGCCAAAACATATTTCAGCCAAAAATATTTCACTGGACGAAAAAATTCGTTCGACAAATATTGTACAGGAGTGTCGAGGGATCCATCAGGGTGCCTTTTGATTTAACATCTAAATGTTCGACCAAAAAGCCTATCTTTCGGCCGAAATAATAAGGAGTTCACCCGAAAAAAGGCCGCTAATAATTTTGGAGACTCAATTCTCACAAAAGTGTAACCCACCTTCATGATATTACCCACAATTGACACTTATCTTTGATAAAAATGACACCAATTTCATGCATACCTTCCACATTCCTCTCAGCCTTATACCACACTGCTCATAAAATCTTAGCAATGGGTCACCCCCGAGCTGGGGATAAAACTCCACCTGGGTAAAGGATTTCTAACTGGGATAAGGTCTATCTAATTGTTGGTTGTGGAGCTTGATTATCTTCCTGATTCAGAGGTCTTTTTTTCTATCCATGTTTATACCCCATGAAGATTGTACACCCCTCCACGTGGGGGGGTTGTATGGGGCACTTTCCCTCTCTCGGGGGTCTGAGAGAAAGCAGGTTGTTAAGAACCAAAGAAAATATACAAATATAATCACCACAAATGTTGAATACACAATAGATCCAAAGGACAATATAGAATAAATCACACTTTATTATATCAAAACCCTTGAGGTAGGGAAACACCATACAATGGATCCTATTATGGAAGGGATCCTCTCATGTTCACTTGTCTCTTTGAGGGGAAAACCTCCTAATGAGATTCAACTCCAAATACAATAATTCTCTTCATATCCCATTACATTGTTTGAACCCATTTATATAGTGCTACCATCACCTAAGAATATTCTAGAGGAGGAATATTCTAGAAGTATAACCTTATAAGAAGTTCTTTTACATTTATTATATCTAACTACCCATTTATTATATCTAAATACCATAGTGTGCCTTATTTAATAATATAGTGGACCTAGTCGACCTTACATTGAATGACCTCCACTATTATCATTATGGGCCCTCTGGGCCCCCCCACTACCTATCTAACTACCTAACATTCCATCCCCCTTATGAAAACATTGTCATCAACGCTTTATGTACAACCATATACTAGGGTCCCATGGATAAGTGTGGACCATAATGCTAAAGTAGACTAGAGAACCAGGGTCCCATTGAGAAATGGAAGCCACCATGCTGAATTAGTCCAACCGCCATTATAAACCAGTGTCCCATGTCTAATTGCTTATGTGAACTCCACATAGAAGATATCGGCATCCAATAACCAACTAAAAATGATGCTCTCAATATTGACACCTATCGTGTGGATCCAAAAAAGAATATCCATCCACATAGTGGGAAAGGATCAAAGTTGAATCTGGAAGGAACAATACCATTGTAGAATATGCATTTTGGACACTAGTAATCATAACTAGTCGTTGATGTGTCACATTTGTGTTCTCTAAATAAGGTGGAGTAGAGTCATCAAATAAAAGATGGAAGTGGTTGTCATCCCATAAATGACAACTATCCATATACCATTCATCACAATCAGCCTCAAAATCATACCAAGACTATATTTCTTGATTATATTCATCCATGATGTCCGCCATAATAAATCTCTCCTCCATGCTATCCAATGAATCTTGAATACTACTAAAACTATCATTGAGGCCATCTGCAAGGTCATGCAATCTGTCATGCAACATGTCACATAATGTGTCATACAATTGGGATTTGAATGTTTCAGTAATTTGTAGAATTTCTTGGAGGGATTGAGAGGAAATAGCCACATGGGCACCATATGAAAATTTATGAACTCTGCAGTCCCACCTCCGTCACCAAAAAACCAAAATAATAGAACAATAAATTACTGCAAAAAATCGTGGTTTTTTATGGAAAAACCCTGAAAAACTGTTGAATTTAAAATGCTCATAAATTTACTTCCTGGATTCCATTTCGACTGATTTGTTTTTTTGAAATTGGGTATTTTTCTGAGAGGAATTCAAATATCCAATTTGTTTTTCCAAATTCAGCTTATAAATATTTATATATGAACCTTAAGTGTGCCACCCTCTTTTTCTTCCCTAGAACAAATCTACAAAAAAAAAAAAAAAATATTCCCTTCTTTCGCCAAGGAAACTACTCTAATACAACTTTTTAAGAACCAAAGAAGATATACAAATATAATCACCACAAATGTTGCATACACAATAGATCCAAAAGACAATATAGAATAAATCACACTTTATTATATTGAAACCCTTGAGGTAGGGAAACACCATACAATGGATCCTATTAAGGAAGGGATCATCTCCTGTTCATTTGCCTCTTTGAGGGGGCAACCTCCTAATGAGATTCAACTCCAAATACAATAATTCTCTTCATATCCCATTACATTGATTGAACCCCTTTATATATTTCTACCATCACCTAAGAACATTCTATATGGGGAATCTTCTAGAAGTAGAACCTTCTAAGAAGTCTTCTTACATTTATTATATCTAAGTACCAATTTATTATATTTAACTATCATACTGGGCCTTATTTAATAATATAGTGGACTTAGTCCACCTTAGATTGAATTTACTCCAATATTATCACTATGGGCCCTCTCGGCCCCCCCACTACCTCTCTAGCTACCTAACATCCCCAGCGGGGGTTCGGGGGCGAAGCCCCCGAAGGAAAAAATTCCTTGGAAATGTATACTGTAATTTCATAGTAAATCTGGACTATTCATTATAAGGTTGCATATATGACGTAGAAGTTATGTTAAGGCTTTTTTTCCCTAGAAGGAAACCCTCTTTATGAGGGAATTGTATTGTGGTTGTGTATCATTGTGAATATTGTATTCTAAAAGAGGAGACCGTGAGAGAAAGAAGAGGAAGTTACAATGGGTGTGTTGTAGGTTGTATCTATTCATTTGTTTGATAATAATAAATGAAGGACCTGGAAATTTCTTTGGTGGACATAGCCCACACTGGGTGAATCATGTATATCTGTGTCTCTATTGTATTGTGTATCTTTTGTGTTTTATTTCCACATTTTTCTTATTTGATTTCTCCACAATCTTGCTTTTCTAACAACTAGTATCCAAGCGAACGGTAACTCACAGGAAAACAGGGTTCCTAGTTTGAGTGAGAGCAATAGCAGAAGATGAAAAGTTTAGGGTCGAGAAATTTAACAGCCAAAACTACTAGTTATGGAAGATGTAGATGGAAGATTATTATATCAGAAGGATCTATTCCTATCATTGGGTGGAATAAAAAAGAATTCGACGACCATGAAGGACGAAGAATGGGAGGTTCTTAATAGAGAGTAACTAGGAACGATATGGTTGAACCTGGTAGTGTCGGTGACTTTCAATATTTCAAAAGAAAAGACAAAAAAGGAGATGATAGATGCATTGGATAAACTGTATGAAAAACCCTTAGTGTCGAATAAGGTATTTCTAATGAAGAGATTATTTAATATGAAGATATCAAAAGGTGGGTCTATTGCAGATCATTTAAATGAATTTAATACGGTTACTAATCAACTAAGTTCTATAAAATTGGACTTTGATGATGAGGTCATGGCTCTTCTAATCTTGTGCTCATTTCTAGAAAGATGGAATGGCTTGGTCATGGATGTAAGTAACTCTGTCTCTGGTTCAAACACTTTAAAATTTGATGATGTTGTTGGTGTTATCCTTAGTAAGAAAATGTGATGGAAAAGAATAGGTGAGACATCAGGTAATGCATTAAAAATGGAGAACATGGGGAAGACAAAATGATAGAGAAAAGGGCTCAGGGAACCGTGGGAATTCTAGGAAGGGAAAATCCAAATCTAGACTAGGAAAGATAGAGTGTTGAAATTATGGGAAGAAAGAACATCTAAAGAAAGGTTGCATAGCTCCAAAGAAACAAAGAGATGGATAGCAGGAGAAAAATCAGGAAGCAACTGTAACAGGTGATTTGTTACAAGATGTTTTGATTCTTTCTGTAGATAATACTTCTGAGTCTTGGATAGTAGATTAAGGGGCTTCATTTCATGGCACACCGCATAGGTGTAATAACCCTCCTTGTTACGACATCAACTCGGACAACAGGTGCAAATTTTTTTTTTTGTTTAATAGTGTGTGCGCGTGTGTAGGAAGGGAAACAGACGCACTGGACTCTACATCGCCACCCGACAATAGTCCCACACAAAGGAAGGTTTATCAACCAAGTACAACTTTATCCACAAGGCTCAACCCCTCATTACAGACTCGGATCATCTAGGGTACTTAAATCAAGGTTATTACACTGTAAAAGTTATTCATGACAATAAAGGTTACAACTAACACTGCCATGAAATATTAAACACCTTATGTTTATACCACATAGCCGGGCCATGATTGATGATTGCATTCCCTCTTATATGATGCAACCCTAAGATTTATAATGACCTTAAAAGATAGAACATTCAATAAACATGAGGAGCTAGCCACCCCAAAGTCATTAAGACCATAAGTTTCATTTTAAAGGCAATAGTAGCAACGCCACTCCTTCTTGTAAGTTATCTACCCGACTACACTCTATCGATGTCGCTAATACCCTTACATATCTCAGAAACCATGTGAACGATAGCGTYACCAACACACATCACATTAAATTAGGRTTTACTGTCACCAAYATTACTGATTATKGTATCCATTACATTATTCATGAYAGTAAAATGATAGTAACAATGTCCMCAAGTGTCAATACCCTTACCCTACTGTCYRTATRTAAAAATAACATCAATTTATTAACCACCTCATGTTTACAAATAATTATATGACATCATAATTAAAATGACAATATATAATATTAACAATATTTACCATGACCCTAATTAACAATAATCGTAAAAAGGGACATCATCCAAAAATCGCAATAATGAAATGTCATTAATTAAGGATAACAATAAATTAAAAATGAAAATATATAAGCTAATATCGTGTTCATATATATTGATGACCTACCAACTATGTTTTTTTTTTCTTTTTTTTTTTTCAAGGCAACACTATTACCAGAAGTAACATTATCTTTATCATTCGCCTATATCCAACGTAACTATGTAACCCATACTAAAATGACAATGCATTACTACAGCAGTACTCAAAATGATCATATTTAACATTAACAACCCTTTTTAAAAAATAGGAATTATGTAAAATGACATGTTTAAATTGCCAATCTTCAAGAATAGCAACATTTAAAATGAGTATACATAAATAACAACGGGTTGTATACACTGGTGACACTGACATCTGTTTATTTTTAAACGACAATAGTATTACCAGAAATAACCTCATAATTGTCATTGCATCAACTTTATAAAAACTGAACACAACACAGTATTTAAACATATCTCGCCGAGGGTGCAGCGGCTGGTAGCGGTCAAAAGAAGTTTGGGGAAGGTAAAAGCGTGGGGGACATGCCGCATCACAACAACATCCATAAAACCCCAACACGTATGAAACAAGGAATCTACCCGTTTTAATCGTATTTAACTGTAAATGGAGATGCTCACGCAAATCAACGCACACTGTAGTAGTTAGAGGCCCCCTCGATTCACAATGCACACAGTTATTATAGACGCATTAATACACACCCAGAAAATTCATCAAGAATTAAAACGCACACGGGTCCTCATAAAACGAAATTGACCGCAACTGTTAAAACAGAATGCCTCCTCCCAGTATTATAAATAATCACAAAAGGAATAAACAGTTATTAAAAAGCACAACCGTATTATAATCTCCTGCCCCCCCCCCTCTGGTGATACGCTTATTATAATTTTGTATGCGTGGAATTAAAAGTTTCATTTGTATGCAGTCAAGCTAAGTCAAAAGACTATACATTACTTCTACAAGCCATTACAACTAAATTGCCAGACATGATGTATCTATTGAAGGAATGAACACATCCAGCGCTTAGTACTCCAAAGACATATGAAATTCAAGGCCAGGTCCTGTATTGATTTAACCATCTAATTTGTCGTTTAAAGAAGTGTAGATGAGCATAAGCTTTAAAAGAAAGTTCTACCAGTTCATTGATCTCAATCTTGACTTAAGAAGTGCACTCAGTTCGATAATAAAATAAATCAATAAATGAAAACTCACCACTAACTAATTAGTACATAAATGAAGATTAGTACATAAATAATTGGCCTTGGTATGCTTGCAGGGAACCGAGGCCTTCAGGTTTCTTGACATTGGATCCTTTCTTTATCTTCCATTGAAAATTCTAAGAGATATATATGTTTTGACCACCATTTAATTTCTCAATAAATTTCACCCCAGCTGTCCCAAGTTTAATCATATATAGCAGAGATGATAAGACGATATAAAAAATATGTATAGATTTTAATACGATATAAAAGAATATGTACAGATTTCATGGCTATATACTTAAGAAGTGCACTCAGTTCGATACTAATCTCAAACACTAATGTGTGACCTCAACTCCCACTGAACTACATCATAGTTTACCATCAGGCTGTATGCAAAGTGGATCAACATATATTGAATACAAATATATCCCCCTTAATGCACAAAAGTAGAAAGACACCTCCTAACATGATACTAACAGAGATTAGTAAATACTAAAGACTGATACACCATAATAGGGGAGCAATGTTGAGCTGCCATTAGTCCACAACATGTCACATGCATCAACAAAGAAAAACTGATCATCCATGGCACAATCTGGGTTGGTATAACTGTAGATATGGACCTTGAAGAAAATCGGCTTACCCATCAAAGAACAGTGTAGAGGGAAGAAAAATCAGTCATTGCTACCACACATTTTGTTATGAGAACCAGAGAATCAGTAATTTCAAGCTTCTATCAATCAATATCTAATACAAAGAAACTTATGGCAATAAAGTTATATTGGGAGACCATAGAAACACATACCCACACAATGTGTACTAACTTGTAAAAGATTGACAAAATCAATGTTTAGGGTTACTAACAAAAATAGTAAAGGCAAGAATACGCAAATATATGGGAGCATTGTTGAGCTCCTGTCAAACAATATTTAATACCATGAACCTTATCAGATGGTCGTATTTTATTAACAGTTTCACAAAAATGCCGAGTTGGGGAGGAGAACGTGTTAATTGTCTGTTGCATATATAAAAACACTGAGAATGAGAACAGGAAGCCGAGAGGTAGTTGATTTACCAATAGTTTCGCTTTATAACAGAGACGTCAATCACAGGTCTCATAGCAGATTGTAACTAAAGCGAATATTGGCACTAGTTTGAAAATTTTCTCCCTGGTCAAACCCTCAACGGCGGCAATCCTAACATTGGTCGACATACATCCCAAGCCCTAACTGTTAACACATCTATGGAGACATTTCAATGGAAAAATAGGACATTGAGCAGGGTGATGTTAGCATATTTTTCATGTGAATACCAGCACAACCCCGTTGACATGAATACGCCCACAATAACATTAGACGCCCGCTGAATAAAAGACGCCCCTATGTTGTATAATACAGCCTCCGAAATATGGAATGCCCCCATTCCTATAAGAAAACGACCATACCAAAAACAATACCCATACACCCAACCAAATTTTTGACCATAAAATGAGCCACATAAAATAGAAAATGAAATCCCTTACACCCCATACAAATTTACCCAGCCCTAAAACTGTACCCGTATATAAGGAAAAAAAAAATGAAATAATCCTAACCCAACAATTTAACAGTAACCCTAAACTGAACTATATATAAAAACGAGAATCTTCAGAGTTTAAGGACGAGGAAAGAACAATTTACATCCATACCATCATAATCTCAGTAGTAACTCACCATGCAATCTACTCTACTCAGTTCAGGAACATACCTTTGCCTTATTTGCTTGCCACGACGATTCCTGTGCTCCTGCCGCTCCTTCTCTTGCCGCTCCTGCTCCTGCTTGCCGATCGCAAAGAACTCACCGGTACCTCCCAGCCAAATGCTAGGGGTACTCTTCTTCCCCCTTAGCCCCCCGAGCCGCAAAGGGGCCACACACATCCCAAACAGTAGCCTAGCTTCTCAGCTCGCCTCCAAGGCTGAGCTACCACTCAAATCTGCTAAGAATCCCCAACTCCTACAAGAAAGCAGTCCAGTCTCTAGTCTGGCAGCATAACAATCCAATAGCTCCAAAAAGGTCCTCCTCTTTTCCCCTCTTCCTTTCTTTTATCAAGTCTCAAACCCTAAATCCTCCTCTTTTAGGTTTTCCCCCCCTTTTCCCTTTTATTTTCTTATTTCTCTTTTTATTTTTATTTATTTATTTATTTAAACTCAAAGAGTATGTGCGCTCATTATTAATTCCCTTTTATTTTTAGATGCGTAACTTTTTATCAAAGGTAGAGGCAGTAGGGATTAATAAACTTTCGGAAAGAGAATCCATTTATCATTTTCATTATTTTAAAAATTTAAGGTTTAGGAATAAGCCACCATTTGTTTATAATATATGCATATATATATTTTCATTT
>JZKD02S1702364.1:638982-693449 GCA_000966675.3 Picea glauca | reverse complement strand
CGCCGTTGGAACTGTCAAACAATTAAGATTGCGTCTGACATAAGTTGCACGATCTTTCAGCTGTTGACTGTCAGAAGCCATGCAGACGCAAAGCTTTCAATGCATTTTCTTGGTTCCGATGCTATTGTTGTTTTGAGTATATGTAGGCATTTTTGCCATTTTGGTATCTATCGATGGTAGAGCTAAGCTCCCTACTGTAAAGTTTCAGCGACATTCTAGTTTCATGGTTATGCCTCTGTGTTTGAGACTTCTTGGTTTATGACAAACAGTTCTTCTTTTTCCATCTTTGTTTCTTCTCATGCCGGAGTGTTCACAGTTGAATGATTCACATGGATTGTTGCAGTTATGTTATGATAAAGGATTTGTTGTGGCATTTTTGCACTCTCTGGTTTTCTGTGTTGAACATAAAGAGACTTTGTGTTTGAATGCTTTCTCCTCGAGTCTGTTATGAACATGATGTTTATTATAGACCTTTGCACCCTTCTTGCATAAGTCTTCCACCTGCTCACCCCTTTACTACGACTCACTGTTTGGAGTTTATTGAGACCTCACTAGTTTACGCATGTCTGGTCTAGTTTCTGAGTTGACACGATGTTTTTTTGAGTTTTCCTCCATTTGATCACCCTTTTAAACAAATCGTGACATTAAACTGATGGGCGTCGGGCTCTGATCCTGCAAGCAATCCATGAGTGACTTCCGGCTCCAACAGGGGGGGAAGGGGTGGAGGGAATGTTAGGGTCCTAACCTCCCTAACCCTTCAAGTAGATAGAATAATATGTTTTCTATGTAATAAAAGATGACATTAGTAAATAAGGCTTATGTCATAATGTGAACATGTCTAATGTAATAAGACTTAATATAAGTCCATTGGATGTAGCTTGGGTGGTTGGGAGGAATGATTGTTACCCTCCCCACCCAGGTTCAATTCCTTGTGAGTGACATGTTGTGCCATTAAATGGGTCTATAAGATGTTATTTTTGTTGAGCCCCCAATATTTCAAAAATACTCGGCCTCCCTATGTTCTCTCATGGATTTTTTTTTGGGGGGGGTTTTGTTGACGTAGTGAGAACCGATATACGGTGTCGTGAACCACATGAAAAAAAAAAGACTTAATAGAAGGTTTTGTTTCTAGAAAGATCTTCCTCTAGAATGTTCTCTTAAAGATTGAAATAGTATAAATAGGAGTAGAAAGATTGGAAGAGTGATGTCTTCAGAATTATTTTGTAATTGAGATATACTCTTTTAGAGGTTATCACCTCGAATAGGCAAGCGAACTCATATTTCTATAAATAAAGGTATGTGTTATTGTTCTCTATATTTTGTTCTTTCTGCTGATACTTGTCATACAAAATCATGTTTATTCTCTGCATAATACTTTTGGTACCTTACAAATATCCTAATAGGGGAAAATATGATAATTGGGGCATCTAGGGCCCTACCAAGTGTGTGATTTGTTGTACTGCTTCTGAATCTTCTTCTCATCTCTTGCTGAAATGTGAATTTTCCAGGGAAGTTTGGAACACGTCCCTTTAAGGAATCAAACATAGATTAAGGTGGCCTTATTCATTAGCGCGCCTACGAGGCCATTGTAAATCCCCCTACTTTTGATCCTTTTGTAATAAACATATATTCAAACGTGCCTAGTCTACCTTGCCCAAATTTGTTTGCGAGAAAAACTAGTTGGCCAGAAACCAAGGTCTCTTCCGAGATACTATGTGTCCTTCAGATTTTGTGGCAACCAGAGCCTTGGGACTTATTCTGGAACACTTTAATTCTCATGGTATCATCATATACTCCCCCCAAAATCGTGAACACAGAGAATCCCTCTGGTTTATTTGTCTTTCTCCATGTGACCCTCTCCTCTCAACCTCGTCCTAGAGCACCCTGACAACTTCATATTACCCCCTCTAAGTTCCTACTTTGGCTTCATTCTCGATATCACCACACCCGTTTCTTTCATGGTGCATCCAATAAAAACCCTGAGGTGGCAGGAGCATGCAGGGTTCTTTTTGTCCCTGGAGGACAAGTTGAACTTACCCTTGGAACCCAGGCTTGGCCACTAAGAACCAGGCTAAGGCTTATGCCTTGTTTCAAGGACTTTCCATAGCTAACACACATGGAATACGCAAAATCACCATCCTAGGGGACTCAAGAATACTATCAGGCACCTCTGCCTTGGCACTCTCCCATGGAACACTCAGTTAAGCTCAATTTGTTTCAAAATACAAAGTGTTCTATGGGACTTTGAGACTGTTAAACTTACCCCTTATGATTTCCTACTTTGTCTTCATTCTCGAGATCACCACACCCTTTTATTTGATGGTGCATCCAAGCAAAATCTCGAGGTGGTAGGAGCAAGTGGGGTTCTTTTTGTCCCTGGAGGACAAGTTGAACTTACTCTTGGAACCCAGGCTTGGCCACTAAAAACCAGGTTGAGGCTTATGCCTTGTTTCAAGGACTTTCCATAGCTAACCCACATGGCATACACAAAATCACAATCCTATGGGACTCAAGAATACTATCAGGCACCTCCACCTTGGCAGTCTCCCACAGAATGCTCAATTAGGCTCAATTTTTTTCAGAATACAAAGTGTTCTTTGGGACTTTGAGACCGTTGAACCATAGCACATTCTCTGCCAACTCAATTCTCTAGCGGATCAGCAAGCAAAATTAGGCACCACCAACAACATTGGGGATATTATGATTAGTTGGACTATGGGTTATAGATCCATTACTTGGCATCCCCCTCCTATTAAATGTCCATCAACCTTGTTCATTTCGCACCTTCCATCCGTCAAATCCATTCCATGCACTGAAGGGACCTCTCGTCACCTCAAATTAATTTGGCCCATCCAGCCTCCAGACTTATTCACTCTTCACGCATGTTGGTTCGTGTATATGGGATAGCAACATCTTCCATGACTTCGTCAACCACTCCCAATAATAATTAGGTTATGATGGTTCTCCTTTGGATGGGATGGACAGGAATGACCTTGATTGTCTATGTGTACATGAGCTATTCTAGCCTGTTTTGTTCCTCTCTCTCTCCACATTCATCCTGGAGGTCATATCATTTTTCTCCCCTTTCAAAGTTCACAGCGTCCCAGTGCCTCTTTCTACTGGTGTTCGCATATGCTCTATGGCGCATCATAAATGTTTATGTTCGGGGAAACGATTTATTTAGATAGAAAAATATGTTGATGATTTCGGGACATTTGTATAGGCTATACAATTTCATTTGACCACCCTTTCATCCCAAGTCATATATGCCCTTGAAATTGTTGTCTAGCATGGGAAATCCCTCCAACAACTTCAATATTAATGTAATTTCATTAGAATGCAATTAGAAGAGGTACATGATCAGGTTTCCCACTCTAGAAGCTCCTCAGCTAAGTCTGTAGGATCTAAAGAGATCCTCTCTTGGGTTTGCACCAATCAAGTTCCTGACTTGAATTCTCCAACATATGTAGAAGCAATGGATAATCTAAGTATGAAGGATGTGTCTCCTATTTATTATTGAGTGATGTAGTGCCTCTTCTGATTTAGTCTAGGGGTCTTTTTAAAAGTCCTTACTCTCAATTTTCTTATATGTTACACTCTTATTCAAATTATATTGGGTTTAGATAGTAATAGTCAAATTACAAACTAATCATGGCTTTTATAAGCCAAAATTTAGTAAATTTTGAATCTCTTTGTACTTTTATTGCAAACCCAACTCCAACCTTTACTTAATACAAAATCTCTCAGTATAAATTAAAATAATAATCTAATTTTAAGGTCACGACCAAGCAGACATGAAATTGGTGTATGAGACACCCTTTGCACAACGATATGACTGGTAACGATGTTGGCATCCAAATATTCATGTCAATTTTATCATTGTAAAATGTCGTCTTCATGGGATAAAATTTTCTGTAGCTGCCTCCTCCTTGCAAACATTTCTATCATCTTTGGTTTTAAAAGATTCGTTTGACTAGCTGTGGTTATGAGTTCATTATTTTTAATCTATCGTTTTTCTTGTTCAATTTCATGACTGAAAGCATGAAATTAGAACAAGCTTTGGTTCGAGGGCATCATACAGTTTGTGGATTTTTCTTTTGCAAATGGGATGACACCTAAAGGCATCTAATATTTTCATAAACCTTTAAAGATTGTAAACCTATCATATTGATCCCTTACCATAGAGCATGAGTTATCCACCTTGGTTTATGACTTAGGCATTCTACTCCTTGATTAATTTTGGTTTTCACATTAACATATCCATGATCGTGTAGAAAACAAAACTTTGGTTTATTTTGAAATATGAATCCTACCCCTAGCAGTCATATCACATTCTCGTCGTCCTGGTACAGAACTGACACTCATACCTTCAAACATCACTCCTTCATCCTGCATAACACATGCATGCATTCATTGCTTCAAGTGGTAAGTTTTGGTGCTTGGGTTTGGCATTCATTTCACATAGTGGTTTTTCGTTCTGCATGTCCTCTGGTTTACTACCCAATCAATGCTCCAAATGGTTGCTATGGTGGCTTTCTGAAGCCTTAGGTATCAAGTTTCTCCTGAATATGCAGACCTCATCATATATTTCATGTGTTGGCAAACACACCCCACCTTTCGCTACTCCTGTCCTTTCTGTGTGACCATCTTGTTGGCGTCTGTGGTGACGATCGAGCCCAATGGTTCATAGTATCTCCTCTCACATGACGATGTCATGGATGAACTTGTGGCTTATGGCTGGGATGGGTTCATAAAATGGTTTGAGGGTTTCAACCTCAAAGTGGCTCAATCCTTCGCTCAAACTTTCAATGGCACTAGGGCTAAAATTGGGGATTTGCAGTCAGAGGTGACTGAGGGTTCGATTGCAGAGGCTACTGGATTGCCCCAAGAGGGAGCTCGATGGTTTAATAGCCTCAAATTCGAAGGCATGCCTTGCCATATACTCATGGCCTCCAAGAAATCGCGTTACTGTGCAAAAGGTACACCAATTGTTCTTTTTAAACCACGATGGCATGGCTTGCTCCTGTTGCTTAAGCAATTTATTACCTGTGAGGGTAGATACGGTATGGTCTTCTTGTATCATGTTCGTTTATTAATGGTATTCCTAGGTTATAATTTGAATATGTCATTTTATTTACTTAGGAACCTACAGAAAATGGTCAAGTTCTACCAGAGACAAAACCTAAACGCACAGTCAAGCCTTTTCCATCACGACCTCATTCGAATTCTCATGATTTCGCATTTGTCTAAAGCTGGGGATAGTTGGGAAAATTTTGTGTATAGAAATGGGTTTACCCTACCTGAAAATGCAATAGACTTACCTTTGTTTTTCGATGAACCTCTCAGTCCTTGTCGATCAAACCCCTCTATGGAAAACCTACATGTTGGTCTGCAAGAAAACCTTTTGTCTATAGCAGAAACCCCTATTGTTCTCCAGAAGACATCCAAAGGCAAGAAACCAAGATGTGATTTTATTCCCAGGAACTCTTTAGAAGAGTTTTTGGATGATATAAAGGATAAAATCCTTACTGTCCATAATCCTGAGCCAATTCGGGTTGATTGAAATGAAATCGATATAAAGAAACAGGGTAGGCGAAAGAAACAAGGAAGTCCAGATATCAATTTTAAAAATAAAAGACCTGGTCGAATTATTTCCCGAACACTAAGAAATCGACAACATTATCATGAGAAATCAATCCTTGTGATTGAGGTCGATGATCGATTTTCTGAGGATGACATCGATGATTGAGTTGTTGAGGATGATATCGATGACCGAATCCCTGGGAACGATAACGATGCTGATACAACATAGTTCAATTTCGTTTCGAATCTTCCCCCATTCTTAAATAAACAAGAGGTTTTTTCTGGTATACAACATGATCTGAAACAAATCATGGGACAAGTTGAATTTCCCTCTACAGAGCAGGCTCGACCCTTGCCTAGCATAGAACCGGTTCATTGCAAAAAGTGTTTCGATTGGATTGAAATATATTACCAGGATGTCCCCTACCTTCAGGCACAATTGAACCAAATGGTCACTCGAAATTCAGTGCTCGAGAGGGAGAACGATGAGTTGAGAGCCTGTGTTTTATCGAACACACATAGGACTAACAAGAGAATTAAGCGATCTAGGAATGTGATCATTAAAAATTCAACAAACTTCAATACCATTACAAATTCAGACCTATCTGATGCCTCTCTATCAAATTTATGAAATGATAAATAGTTGTTTTGTTTTTTTCGATTTGATTTTGTTTGAGAAATAATAGGTAGATTCACTTTTGATTTTATTTTTATTTTGAGACAGTCTATTTAAATTATTTGTTGGGATTATAATCTAAACTTTGATTTCATTTTATCATTTCAGTTAAACAACAGATTATGGTGCTATGCTTAAAGAAATGAATCATGGGTTAAGCGTTCAATAGACTAATACACTGTGACAGATTTAAACGATCCAAATGAGCCTTTTACTATTGTTGTAAATTCGACTCAAACGCAATGAATGAATACTTTTTTTGGTAATTTCATGACTGAAATTTCCTCTATCACCAACCCAGAAAAACAATCTGAAATAACAACCTATACTCAGACAACAACTTTGTCAAGTACACCGAATATTTCTAATGACGAACAAATCTCGTCCTTATATTTTGATGGATCCAAATCCCGAGAAGAGACAGGTGTTGGTTGTGTAATTATCGATCCCACAAGTAACAAAACATTTATTGTTGGTTGATTAGAGTTTGAATGTACTAACAACACAGCATAATACGAAGCACTTCTCTGGGGACTAAGGATGGCACTGGATATGGACGTGCAAAAATTGGTAGTATTCGATGACTCTGAAATCGTAGTCAAACAGGTAAGAAATGCAATACATTGTTTATCAACGCATTTGAAGAATTACCAAACCCAGGTATGGGGTTTAATGTATAAATTTCTCGCTTTCAATATAAATTCCATTCCTAGGTCGAATAATTCAGAGGTTGATTTACTAGTTAACGTTGCTTCTAAATTGTTGTCTATTGAAGGTCTTTCTCCTAACGCATTCTCGATCGAATTGTAATTCAGGCCATCGATTCCTGACAACATCACAAGATGACAAGTATTTGATGACGATCAGTAGATCATCAATTTTTTGCATATGGAAGACACCTTCCAAGATCCAGTAATAGATGAAAGCACTCATGATGAAAACCTCCGAGATTTCACGGTAATATCTGATCCTCGATCTGCAAAATTATCATCCGAGCTGGTAAAATCTATCCCGAAATCTGTTGTTAGATTAAAAAAAAATTATGACCTACATGACAAGTTTAGAGGGGCAGTCAATTGCAAAACAAATAGTTCTTCATTGTTGTACAAAACTGTAAATTTAGGAACGCAAGATAATCCTCAAAATATCAATCTGGGAAAACGATGTTTTGAACAAGAAAAGTCATTTTTATAAAATTGTTCAAAGAATTCAAAGATGTGTTCGCTTGGACGTATGACGATCTAAAAACTTTCGACCCAAACATAATACAACGTGTAATTCCTATGAAACCCCAAACCCAACCATTTCAACAAAAATTGAGGAAAATGCATCCTAAATTAGAACCCACCGTAAAAAATGAACTGAATAAATTACTCACTGCCAAGATCATTTTTCCAGTTCGGCATACTCAATGGATATCCAACCTAGTCCCGGTAAGGAAGAAGATTGGAGAAATTCAACTTTGTGTCAACTTTCGTAATTTAAACCGAGCCTCTGATAAAGACAATTACCATGTTCCTCCAATGGAACAAATTCTGCAACAAGTACATGTTTATGAGATACTATATTTATTAGATGGTTTCTTAGGATATAATCAGGTCCTTATGTCTCCATCACATCAGCTGAAAACCACTTTTCGTACCCCATGGGGCACCTACGCCTACAGAAAAATGTCTTTCGGATTGATAAATGTCGATGCCACTTTCCAAAGGGTGATTGACATTGTTTTTCGTGGCCTTATTAATCAATAAGTTGTGGTATATCTAGATGATGTCACTTTCTTTTCCAAGAACAAGAGATATCACATGTCTCATCTTAGGGTTGTGTTCGAACGATGTCGCAAGTTCGACATTTTGCTCAATCCTAAAAAATCAGTCTTTGCAGTTGAACAAGGGAAATTGTTTGGGCTTATAGTCTATAAAGATGGAATGATAATTGATCCTGAAAGAACCCAAGCCATTTCCAACCTTCCCCCACCTTCTTCCAAAAAGGCCATGCAATCTTTTTTGTGTAAAATTAATTTTGTCAGACGATTTGTTCCAAGTTTTTTTGAAATGGTCAGACCTCTACAAAATCTGATAAAAAATGATGTCGTGTAGAAATGGGGATCACAATAAATTCAATATTTTAATTCTATTAGAAAATCTATAATCGAAGCACCTTCCTTGATGAGTCCTGATTTTTCCCAGGATTTTACATTATATAGTTTTGCATCTAACAGATCTTATGTTTTTGTGCTCACAAAAAAAAATGTTGAAATAAATGAGATACCCATTTCATTCATGAGCTCTACTTTTAAAGGAGAAGAACTAAATTACCCCGCGGTAAATCAGCAGGCATACACTGTTTTTAAAGCAGTTAAACATTTCAGGTCTTACCTGTTAAAATCTAGGACAAAACTTGTTGTTCCTTACCCTACTCAAAGAAATATGTTAGTGCAGAAATAGATGGGAGAAAAAAAGGGCAAATTGGATGACACCACTTCAGAAATATGATCTCGATATAGTACCTGCACAAATCGTTAGAGGTCAAGGCCGTTGTAAATTGGTAGTTGATTCAGTTGAAAAGTTGGAAAATCAAATAAATACATCAACGACAAATCAGCCGTGCACAAACTGTGCCCAATTCATGGTATGATAATATCAGATTTTATTTGTTGCACGAAACTGCTCCTTGTAATATTGATCCAAAAAACAGAAGATCACTAAGGCTTAAATCTGCATCTTTCCAATTAATTAATGATATATTATTTCGAAAGAATTTTGAGAGTGTGTTTCTGCGTTGCTTAGAAAAAGAGGAATCTGAAAGGGTGTTGGTTGAACTTCATTTCGGTGATATTGTGGGTCATTTTGGTGGAGACACCACTGCCCACAAAGTTCTAAGGGTTGGCTACTGTTGGCCTACCTTGTTTAAGGATGCTCACACTTTGTCCCGCAAGTGTATAATCTGTCAAAAGGCTGTAGGACGGGCGAAAAAAATAGCTTTTCCTTTGCAACCTGTTACGATAAACACCCATTTTCAACAGTGGAGCCTAGATATTATAGGACCGATTAATCCCCCTTACTCACAGCAGAACAAGTACATTCTCACGACAACAGATTATTTTATGAGATGGTCTGAAGCCTTACCATTAAAAGTAGTCAATACGAATCAGGTAGTTTCGTTTCTAAATTCTCATACTATCACTCGATTCGGGATTCCTGAATGTTTGGTTTTTGACAAAGCTTCTTATTTTTCTTCCCTAGATATGAATGTCTTTGCCTTAGAAAAGGGATTAAACTAAAATACTATTCCATCTATTACCCTCAAGGGAACGGTTTGGCCGAATCAACAAATAAGAATCTGATCAAGATAATAAAGAGGACAGTGTCAAAAAATCACAAAACTTGGCACAATGCATTGTACAAGGAACTTTAGGCTGATAAAGTAACTCCAAAAGCTTCCATTCATAATTATACCTTCTTCCTCGTTTACGGAAGAGAAGCCATCCTTCCTCCACATGTCTTTCTTCCTTCTCTGCAATTATCGCAAAAAGTTCAAGAATAGGAATGTCCTCCTCTAGAAATCGGATAAACGTTTTATTAAAATTGGGAGAAGTAAGAACACAAGAAAAACATAAATTGTATCAACATCAACAAATTGTAAAGAGTTGGTTCGATACAAGTTCATCCTCTGAAAGAAATTTTAATGTAGGGCATTTAGTCCTCAAATGGGACAAAGCGCACGAGAATAAAGGAGAACATATCAATTTCCAAAACCTGTGGTTTGGGACTTTTGTCATTTCTGAAAAATTGGGTCCTGGTTCTTTTCGGTTGCAAAACTTAAAGGGACAGCCAGACACTTTTCCAGTGCATGGCCAGTCTCTGAAAAAGTACTTCACCTAAGAAAAGAAGGCTTGCCCCGTTGTAAATATTTTTAGTTTGCATGTTCTTTTGTTTTATTTTTCTTTTTATTCAATTTAGTTTTTGTTTCCCTAATAATTGTTTCTGATTCACCATTCATTATTTAATGGAATTGGAACTTTCAATAGCAGCAGTTGATAACAGTTCAAAGCATCTGAACATCAAGTTATAAACTTAGATCAGTTATGGTAAGTTTTGTTCGGTCATTGTTCCCAATTTTCAGTGAAATCTCAGGGAAACACAATTATCTTTAAAAAACTTCTGACGTCGTCCCTGTTTTAATGAGAACAACTCATAGCGCTTCCCCATACAGGAGTTGATTTCTTAACTGAAATCTAAATGTCCAAATATTCATGAAAGTTATCAGTTGTCAAAGAGCGAGAAAAATAATCAATCCTATCATTGTCTAGTTGTGAAATCTTATGTATCACATCGCTCTCTTGTTATCATGAAGTTTCTAAAATTATTTACAAACAATTTTAGAGAGTTGGAAGCATTGTAATGTGTGGGAATTGTGTGTAAACCCACTGGGATACTGAACAGGTCTGTTGGAAGCGGGTAAATGCACACATGATACCAAGACAACTTCATCGGGGTACTGAACAGGCCTTCTAGTAGCGAAGCAATGTTGGGTTCGAAGATCCTCAAGTATGTTTTTAAATTTATCAGATGCTTTTATCATAAATGGAAGACTCTTGGATGGGATCGAAGTACTGGAGAGGGTTAAATGACATCCCTGTCGAGGCTATAAACGCCTGCTGGCAGCAGTGGCCCTGTCAATGGTATTGGAGTTACTTGTATAAATATCGTTACCCCTTTGATCGAGAGGAAATTTTGGATTACAAGTTTTGGGACAGAACTTTATCCAATAATATGACTGTGCTATTTTTTTGAGTTGATGTCAAAATGTTTGATCTGTCTTTTAATTGTTTCTAATAACTATCTGAGTCATCTGTTCCCTGATATAAAGTTATGATGATGCAGAGATAATTACTTCGCCCAGTGTGTCGCCATTGTTGGCAGCTAAATATTCATGTCAATTTTATCATTATAAAATGTCGTCCTCATGGAATACAATTTCCTGTCATTGTCGCCTCCTCCTTGCAAACATTTCTATCATCTTTGGTTTTGAAAATATTTGTTTGACTAGCTGTGTGTATGAGTTCATTATTTTTAATCTATCATTTTTCTTGTTCAATTTCATGACTGAAAGCATGAAATTAGAACAAGCTTTGGTTTGAGGGCATCATACAATTTGTGGATTTTTCTTTTGCAAATGGGATGACACCTAAGGGCATCTAATATTTTCATAAACTTTTAAAGATTGCAAACCTATCATATTGATCCCTTACCATAGCACATGAGTTATCTACCTTGGTTTATGACTTAGGCATTCTACTCCTTTATTATTTTTGGTTTTCACATTAACATATCCACAATTGCGTAGCAAACAAAACTTTGGTTTATTTTGAAATATGAATCCTACCCCTAGCAGTCATATCAAAGTCTCGTCGTCTTGGTATAGGACTGACACTCGTACCTTCAAACATCACTCCTTTGTCCTGCATAACACAAACATGCATTCATTGCTTCAAGTGGTAAGTTTTGGTGCTTGGGTTTGGCATTCATTTCACAAAGTGGTTTTTCGTTCTGCGTGTCCTCTGGTTTAATACCCACTCAATGCTCCAAATGGTTGCTATGGTGGCTTTCTGAAGCCTTAGGTATCAGGTTTCTCCCGAATATGCAGACCTCATCCTATATTTTTTGTGTTGGCAAACACACCCCACCTTTCGCTACTCTTCTTGTTTTTGTGTGACCATATTGATGGCGCCCGTGGTGAGGATCGAGGCGTGTCATAAACGTTCGTCAACAAAAGTCTACAAAGGTATACATACCCTACCCCCCTTTGGATTTGAACTTGTGACCACTTAGAAGGAAACACATGTTCTTAACCATAAGGCTCACTCTGGTTGTATACATGCACACATCGTATTATACACACACACACACGTGTGTGTGTATTATATTATATATTCATATTTATGTTATAAATTAATATATACATAATGTATAAATTAATATATTAATTAATTAATACATCAGTTAATTACATTAATTATATATTAATACTTAATTAATGTATCAATTACTACATTAATTAAGTATTAATTTATTAATTATACATTAATACTTAATTAATGTCTTAATTATTATATTCGAGGTGGTAGGAGCGAATGGAGTACTTTTCGACCCTAGAGAGAAATTTGAATTTACCTATTCCTAAAATTTACACATGGCTTCAAATAATCAAGTTGAGGCTCACATTGTTTCAAGGTCTATCCATTGCTAGCACTGGAGGCATCCACAAAATCACTCTCCTGGGAGACTTGAAGACCACTATATGGAACCTTCAACTCAATTCTCCCAAGGGATATGTGATTAATCTCTATCTTCACCAGAATTCAAACTGTCATAACTAGGGATCTTTAATATGTCGAATCTTGGAACATCCTTCGCCACCTCAATTCACATGTGGATCATCAAGCCAATAAAGGCACTTTGGGGAAAATGAGGGAATTTCATATCAATGGGAACATGGGCTTTCGTCGCATTCCCTAACATATCTACATGCGTGGGAGACGCCCCCCCTCGGCCACCTTGTCATAACTTGCCTCGACCAGACTTTCATTTTATTTACGATGCCCACTCATTAGCTCATGTTTATGGATTTGTGGTAGATGTCGTGGCCTTGTCTCTTATCCTATTGTTGTTGGGGAAAATCACCCTACGGACTAGAAAATAGAGTGCAGACTTTCCATGCAGATATGACCGAATAGAAATTACTTTATACCTTCATCCCTAGATTTAAATCCCCTTTTCTTAGTAAATGCATGGAAAGATGAACCTACCTCGTTCTCGGCGTTTGATGTCGATCCTCCGTTGTGCTCGATTACTTGTTAGAAATATTCCTTCCAAAGATGACCTGCATCCAAGACAAGCAACAACTATGCATGCATACTACTTATATATTAACGGGTTAGAAATCAAACATATACTGATCAAACTATAAACAGTTCATGAATTGGGACGGGAAAAACATTCTCTTTATTACTTATAATGAGTCAACTTACAAAAGTTGAGACCGGCCACCGCTCCTTGAACCTGATCCTGGGCTCCTCTTCTTCTGTCCTTCAACTGCTTTGCTTTGAATCTCCTTTGGCATAAGGAAAGGCTAAAGGGTTGGGACAATGGGAATACGTAAATGGACAGAGTTTCTTTGTTATATTTTTCCTCTTCCAAATGGGACCCCTACCCCTTCTTTTATAAGCTAGAAGGAGCTAGATATTTGGACGAACCCTCGACCATGTATGGCCAGGAGTTTCAGTTAACTCACCCATAGCTTTTTGTTCCGTCGACAACTTTCCTTTTTTCATGCTTTTGTCGGTCCATGCGGGTTGTTTTGGGTCATCCAGTGTGTACACACATGCAGTAATGAATTAGGGCGCGTGGGCCTTTATACAAGAGTATTTTAAAAGAGTTGTTCAACAGTGCTTTGGCAAAGAAGGGATATGAGTTGGCCTGATGCCAGGTAAGCATGTGTGGTGCAATTTAGGGTTATAACACATATACAACCATCATCGGGTGAGGGTCAAGTCTTGGATGGAATGGTCATTACTAACATCACCCCCTCATAATTTGATATGTTTGGTTCTTATTTCTATTCACTTTACATGCTCGCCATCTCGTGTCTGTGGGATGGAAGTGGACGTCATGGTTGTGTCATCATTTCTATGCACTCATCAATAGGTGAAGGATTGGCATTGAAAAATATGGGTAATAATGACCTCGTTATTTTTTCTATACTCGGATTTTACCAACCCATTCTAATCCATATTCATTTCTAGATAGGAAATTGCATGGATGAGTCTTCACTTTGACACTCGTCGACTCAATGTTCTCCTTGTCTCAATTCATTTTTCCAACGGATGCTCTATGGCCTACCACAGATGCAATCTCTCTAGAATGCAACAAACTCAGCTCAAACAGGAGGTGGATGACTTAAAGAATTTCGTGCAGGTCATGTATGAGAGAATGAGCAACCTCTCAACCTAGGTTTTGTGAGCGCTTGAGCTCTCCCTACAACACAGACGGTATTTTCATCACCTTTTGGATGAGTGCAATGTTTTTAGAATGCAAGTGGAATATTTTCAAATGCATCTTGTTAATTGCAGAAGCCACTCCAAGGAGTCTGCTAGTTGTGAAGCATCCCTCTCACAAATTCGCACCATCCAACATCTAGACTTGAATTCTCTGCCACTAATGCTAACTATAACTAATTTGGTCGTGAAGTACCTGCCTACTACTATTGACTAAATAATAAAGTGTTTTTTCTAGTTTTGTTTGAGGGTGTACGTCAAAATATTTAAGCTAATTGAATGTGGCTCTTCACATAAGTCTTTAGTCGAGTATTTTTGACAAGCCAAAATAAATTGTTAATGGGAGTTGAAGATCGACATCTTGTAATTTTTTAAAACTATGAAATTCTATGTACATATGCTACATTGTTTTACGGCCTTTCCTTAATATAAATCCCCCAATTCATGTTAATATATATATTAAATATTAATATATAATTAATGTACTAGTACATTAATCAATATTTGAATACATTAATTAATGTATTAATCAATATTTGAATGCATTAATTAATACATTTTTTAAACTGAAACTAGGGGATTTGTTTTAAATAAAGACTCCAAAAAGAGTTACAACAAATGTGAAAAGGACTTCAAAATTTTCAAAATGGCGACTTCAGAGCCTATTAGCAGACTATTCTGACTTGTCAAAATATACCTTAAAAGACTTATGTGAACATCCACATTCAATCAACCTAGCATTGAACATTTTAACATATATCCCTAAACAAAACAAGTAGAAACAGTGCATTGATTAATCATGGGCAATGAGTCTATCCTTCATACCCGAAATAGGCATGTTTGGTATCAGTGGTGGAGAATTCGAATCCAGAAGCGAGGCAATACGAACTTGGGGAAGGGATGCATCAGAACCCATGGACTCCTCCAAGTTGTTGTTAAGGTGAATGTGTTGCACTTGAATGCCTTCCAGTTGGACCTTGATTGCACTACACTCATCCTAGAGGTGATGGAGTGATTGACGATACCGAAGGGAAAGCTCAATGACAGACAAAACCTGAGCTACGAGGATACTCAGTCTTTCTTGCATGGCCTACACAAAATTTATTCATGCATTCATCTCCTGCTCCAAATAGACCAACCATACCCCTGAGTGATTGCATCTACCCACCATGAAGCATCCATTGATAAAAAAATCCTAAGAGAAAGAGAACCTTGAGGTCATCAGAGTCGAATTGGGGAATAATCCAAGAGTTTTTCGATCAAAAAATGAAGTGGGGGGGAAGACAGTCACAAAAGGTCTAAGTACAAGCTAATGAACATGGTCGTCATTGTAAATATTTTTCGATCCCAGAACCTCATTTTTTGATGGTAGCAGAGGACTGATGACGCTACCATGGTGTTCGCTTCCATCTCACAAATACAAGCTAATGGATGAGTTGTGCAAATAATCAAAAGGATCATATTGGTCGAGTTATGGGGAGGGAGAAAATAAAAGAGATTCCATCCCATATGATACCAAATAAACTTATGGATATGATTGTAAAGGACATAAGCTATAGTCATGGAATATGCAAAAATCCCACAAGAACAAGTCGACGAGTGGACAAATTAAATTGACCAGTGAGCCAGACGAGATGAGTAATAGTGATGTGTCAGGAAAAGTATTCCATGTAGGAGAAGGAGGCGACAGGTGTTGATAGAAAGAGGGTTGGATACATGTGTCATAAGGAGGAGGGGGAATTAGAGGCTGACGTTAAATCCCCTGGTCCAATTAATCCATAGATCTCTGAGTGTTACCAATATGTCTTTGTTGGTTTGTTGATCCGCAATGGATTTAAGTGCATGAAAAACATGCCATGAATCCATATATACAATATCTCAAATGACACTCTTCATTCAGGTGAATATAAAGTTTAATCTCACATCTTTTGGGAGAGTATTGAGCTGAAAATTTCTGATGGTATTCTTCGAGTAACCTAGAATAATGATTTTGCAAACTCCCTGAGTGGTGACAATGGCAAGACACTGAAACAATGTGTAGGCCTTAGCATGGTTATTCAAAGCTAGGCCTAAATTCTAGGAGTGGGTCCATTAAATTTTCCCTCTAGGGTCAAAGAGAACCCCTCCCACAACTACCACCCCGAGGTTATATTTGGAAGCTCTATCAATGTAACATCCATGCTTTCAATGAATTTTTTAATTATGTATAATATAAGTATGACATACAATCGTGGGCTAAGCGATGTAATATGCAAACATTGTATATCAAAAATAATAAAACAAAATATAATGTTGTATGTATATAGACATGGACACAGTCATGGGGGTTGAGTTTCCACAAGACATGAGAGGTCAAAGTGGGTTTTATTCAGGGGTCTTAAATCCCAAGCCATTCCTAAAACTATTGTTTTGAGTGAACCTTCTAATTTTCCCCTTGAGTGTATAAGATCCCAATCACTTAATACATGTAAGAGGGTGGGTATAATAAGTTAGATCCCAAAGTTATTGAGAGCAGGGGAATGAAGTACAATCAGAATTAAGGAGAGTGAGAGTCAACTGGCTTGGGGGAAAATCAAAGTCATATGTGAAAATATGGAGTTTTTACTGTTATTGTTTGGGACAACAAGGGAGAGCAGAGTGTTGGAGTTTGAAGGTAGCCAAAATGGGCATGTGTGGAAGCTTGTTGGAGCCATAAATTTGCGAAGAAATAAATTTTTAGGCCTGTGGAGTGAGTTTTATGTGTGAGAGATTACCCTATAGCAATGAGTTTGTTGTTGTGATCTTTTCTTGTTGCAGTTGACATCCCTGGAGTCCTCGGCAAGAGATATTACTTGCCAACCTATGTTGGATCCCTGGAGGGAAGACAAAAGTCTTGAGGCACTGTGTGCAATAAAATATGATCGCATTCCTTAGGTTGTGCAGGTTGAGGGGAAGAGAGATGGAGAATTGAGATAGTTGTAGGAAAATACTTATTATTGTGAATAAAAATTGGGTTGTGAGTATACAGTGGAGAGCCACCCTTTCTTGTGGATTCATAACCCCAACTCGAGGGTGATTTGCTACTAATATTTGGAGCAGAAAATCTATGTTTGGGTGAAACATATGTTCCCTGCAATCGATTGCACATTTGATTAAAAGATAATTGTTTACCTATGTTACATTGTTTATATTTTTGGGTTTTGTTTGTTGTGAATATACTATATTCTTGAATAAATTATATGTTGTTGTGTATTGTATAATTAGATACATTCATAATGTTGTTAATGCATGTAAATCCTCAATACTTGCATTTAATTATCGCATTATTTGTTGTGTTTACTCTGAGTTTTAAGAAATTGTAAGTGGTTGTATGAATATTAATTTTATTGCATTCATGATTTTAAATTATTGTTGTTAAATGTATAGGCATTTTTAGAATGATGCGTTGCATTTCAATTAAAGGTATCAAAAAAAATGTATATATATATATATATATGGTTAAACACCAGACCAGTATGGGCCAAGACCCAGTGAAAATTTGGTAAATTTGTTGTTGTAAAGTGTTCATCTATGATGGATTTGGGGAAAATTGTGGAACTGGAGTGAAATTCTCAAATTACGAAACTCGCGAAGATGATCTCCGACGAGGAGACACCGAGGGGAGATCTGGGTCATTAATCAGAGAAATAATAAGATTGGATCTCGGCCATCAATCTGGCGATACAGATAGATCCAAGCCACCCATCTGAGAGGTTGATTCGGGGTAAAACACGGAGGCGAGCTCCGATTAGGAGACTCCAAGGTGAGATATGGACCCTCGATTGCATCAAGAGAAATAATAACTCTTAGTCGTCGATCTATCACAAGGACCCCACATCTTCTTCACGAGTGATAATACCTTGTTTCGCCCTAGAAGAATCGTATTCGTTGATTTGGCGTGGTGATGAGATATGGACCGTAGATCAGTGTAGAGGCAAAGGATGGAACAAGATTTAATCTCAACCGTCAATTTGGTGAAATGAAAAAATATTAGTGGTCGGAGGAGGAGGTTGTTCGAAGTAAGATCCGAAGATGAAATTTGACAAAGGAAGCTCGAGCGCAGATATGGACTATTGATCTACAACCTAAGGATTAGGAGAGTAATGTCAACAGATAATCTGGTAACATCAATGAACCCATGCATTGTGGGAAGGTGTCATTGTCTGATTGATGTGACATGTATAGCCATGTTAGTCCACATGGGAGCTCCACGGGTCAAATGATAACAGGTCCATGTGGCATATGGATATTGGTCCACATGTCACGTGGGAATTGTGCCACGTGTCAAGAAGAATTAAGTTTTTAGATGGGATTCTATGGGAAATATGAATGCCACATGTTAGGTGGTGATGGAGCCATGTGTCATGCATAGATGACATCACGTATCAAGAGAATTCTGCACAGGTAGGTGAATATTCAAGAAGATCTGGGCCATTCATCATCGGTTGAAATATTAGAAAGGTCATGTGTCTACCCAAAATTCCAATGAGGATATAGGCGTCGGCAACACGATGAGAGTCGTTGATCTGTTTTTGGGAGTGATAGATCTCTACCATTAATTTCCTCAAGATCCGTCCAAAAGAGGTGGACGTCAGGATGATGTGAGGGTGTCAACATGGAAACCAACGTGTCCAAGTAGTGACAGGTGTAACCAAGGGATTGGACAATAGGACGAAGGTGGGTCTCATTGGACGAAGAGGTAGTTTGGATCGTCGTTGGATTTGTAGAGGTTCGTCCTCAGAAAATCTGGGTTGTAGATCTCTGACATATCGTCGTCAAAGGTAGAAGAGGGTGAACCGGGAGGAGGTTCGAACGTCGATGACACCCGCATTGATGACACGAAGAGATCCTTCAATCTGTCATTGGGTGAGGGTCTCTTCGTCGTTGATTTCCATGAGACTCGTTCAAAGGAGGAGTGAGGGCGATGATGTCATGAATGACATGGCATGCCAGCAAGGTAATCAGAGTGTCCCTAGGATGACAGGTGTCACCTGTAGGCTGGTTGATGACAACATGAGCTTGAAAATTTCGAGTCATTGATCTCGTCGAGGACGTGACAAGGAGATCTGAACCATTGGATCCAGATACATCGTCGTCGAAGCATGGGAAGTTATCGAGGTCATGTTTAACCAAAATTGCCGACAACGACGGGATTCAGGGCTAACAATGACTGTCGATTGGTGGAGGGAAGAGGTGAAACCTCCACAGCAGATCTTGTGGGTCACATTCATGTACTGTGAAGAACATTAGAGATTTGGGCATTGACACCCACACCAACTAATATCTTCGATATGCTCTGGACCGCAGAGATCAAGAGATGATAATCATAGGATTAGGGGAAGGTATCCATTGGAATTTCATCATCGGATTTTTGATAGTGGGAGTAAATTATGGGAAAAGAAATCTCTACGACGACGAAGGTGGGCCAAAGGATTAGACCCACAAAACTAATGTGTTAGTGGCAGTGTTGGCCCTTGACCAAATTTTGAATATACTTGGTCACTTTTGACCTATTTTTGGACTTCGCCAGGCTGTCGAAGGCAGAGCACAAGTCGAAGCAGAAATCACGGGATCTCGGCCCATTGTTTAGGGATTTTTGGGTTTGGGGTTTTGAGCTTATGTAATAGGTATGGGGATGTCGGTCCATGGGTTTACCAATCTCTAGGCCATTTTGTAATGTATAAATAGATGTCTAGGCGATGTAAGAAGAGACAATAAGGGCATCTGTGTGATGTTGTGCTAATTGCAAGTGATATCTGTAAATGCTTTGTGCATGCTGTGTGAGGCTTGCAAGGCTAAGTGAAAGTGATTGTAAGAGACTATGTAAAGGATTTGTGTTGTAACCTATCTCGGGGAAGGAGGATCTGGCGAGGTGCGCGCAAATCTCTTGTCTTGTGCGGAGTGGGTTCTGAGGTTTTTTGCATGTAAGGAGATTGACGAAAGATAAGAAAGAGAAGACGAAGAGTTGGTGGACGTAGCCCCACACTGGGGTGAACCACATATATCCTATGTTATAGTTTCTTTGTGCATTATGTTGTATGTTAGTGATGTGATTTATGCTTAGTGTTGATATCTGTATGTATGATGTATCTGATCTAATAGCTTAGTTCTTGGTAAGGTGAATGAATGTTAGATCTAATCTATCTCTCCATGCTAAGTGATTATATGTGTTAGATCTTGTTGAATATTACGTTGCTCTATAATTAGGGTTTGGATCTACGATGTGAATAAGGGTTAATTACTGACGAATGTTAACTGCTAAGTGCTTTGTTAGAGTATTGTAATCACAGAGATCTAGGTCTTAGCTAAGGTTGCAGACACTGGAGTCCTGCAACCACCCCTGCCTCTACCTCGGGTGAAACTTCATCTACTTTGCAGGTGTTGCTGAAAGGACCAGTAGTTAAGGTTTTGTTGGTGCGTTGTTGAAGCGTTGAACCCTGGGTCTTCCCCTCTACCAACAAATGGTTCCGTTGTCGAGACCTAAAATTGTGATTGTTGGGAACTGAGGAAAAGAAAGAAAGTTATGTGCGTAGATCTGTTGCTTTAGTGCACAGTACTCTACTTGACTTACGAAGTTTTGTACTAAGAGAGGAGGCAGATCTGAAGAAAAGAGGTAAGGTCTGAAAGCTTTGTGCTCTGATAAAAGTAAAGTGATTTTTTTTTTTTATTAAAGAGGTAAAATCTAAAAGCTTTGTGCTTTGTTAAAGGTAAGATGAGTGGAATTTTTTTTTCAAAAGTATGGATCTAGGTATGTTTGATATGAGTAGATCTGATAGAAATAATGAAAGATATGTTATTCCTATGCATAAAAAAATGTTTGGACTAACAAATGGATGCAAGATCTTAGGAAGATTTTTTTGTAGGTTAGCTACCATGATCCTAGTGCGTAGTAAAAGAGAGGTTGGGGATCATTTAAGAGAAAGAGATGATTAACTCTTTGTTACAGTTGCAGAAGACCAAGACACCTTGCTAAGGAATGCCCTCGTAGAAGACCTAGTTGTATTTGTTGTAAAGTTATGGACCATGACGATCAGGATTGCCCTAGAATGATTGCTAAGGTTGAAAGAATGAATATGAGACAAGAAAACCCTGAGGAAGGCCAAGAAACTGAGACCATGGAAAAACCCTAGACATAATAAAAAATTGCATTAATACAAATGAAAGAAACCATAAATGATCACATAGATACCAATTTATCAGAGATCTTCAAAGAGAAAGAGTGCATAGAAACAAGAATAGGAGACTTCGACATACACTGTGTCTTGGATGAGGAAACACAGGTGAATATTATGACAGAAAGAACTTGAGAAATTTTAAGAAAACATGTTATGATTCCTTCATTGGGAGGAATAGGATTATTAAGAGGAAAGTTGATAATCCTATGTGAAAGACTTACTCATACATCTATGAGTGCTCATGGCACTTCGACAAAAGTAAAATTTGAGGTTGTTAAATTTATTGAGAACAACGCCCCATTTGCTATACTACTAAGAAAAACCTAAATTGAGAAAGATCAAACCCGAAGAAAAAAAAAGGAATCTCTAGAACAAAAAAAACAAGAACTAAAAGACTTTGTGGTTAAGAGAATAACACACTTAATGGAACAACAAGAAAACCAGTCGAAGCTACTGAAGACCAGAAATCTGGATGTCAAAGTTGAAATAACACAAAAAGATTTGAAACACCTGTCTGTACAAGAGAGTAGAGCACCTACCCCAGACAAAGAAGAAGTAATGTCCTTGAATCTTAGGAAAAACCATCACCAGCGCGAAGTTACTATGCCAAGAGGAGATAAGAATCAGAATGGAAAGAGGAATACCGAAACACAAATCACAGGGAAGAAGGCTAGAAAGTTCAGCAAGAAGAAAACAAAGTTAGAAAAATTACAAGAAGTTCCAGAGAAAACTTCACAGAAGGAAGGTCTCCAGAATTTGAACTTCGTTGGAATATCGAAGCAGCTTAGATTAGCACTTCGCCATGGCGGAGCGATATGACCGTTGGAGGGGCATTATAATCGTTAGATTGACGTTCTCGAACGGTTAGAACAACAATTATGATCGGAAAGCTCGCCATCGGACCGTTGGGACCGCGCCATAAAGAACAAAATTGCATTGATGAAATCTTCATGTCTGTTAGAGGGATCTGTTACATCGGTGTCTACTTATTCTGTCAACTGTTGCACCAAGAACACTTTCGCAAATTGTATCTGAGCCAACAAGAGAACTCATTGTTACTGTGTTGTGCTTACTGAGACTTCGCTACCTGTTCTATTACATTGAGCATTTGTTCATCGACCTGAGTTATCCGATCTCGAGCGAGCATGTCAGACTAACTCAACGCCGTAGAAAACACTGTCGAAGAAGTTCGAATCGAACTTATGGTTGAGAAGGTGATATCCATCGGATTTCAAGCTTCATCGACGAGAGGAGTGAAAGCCTACCCGAAGACTGCTCGCGGATCCGGACCATCCCGAGCTGCGGTTGAAGAAAGAACCAAGCATCGAGATGACTTGGCGAATGCGAAGTTAATCCCATCCATCCTACCTGACTACATCCCGCCCCTGGCTGGCATGGTGAATCGTGACAGTTTCCCCAGTGACTTCGACTACACCTTGGCCACTTCATATCTCCCGAAGGGGATACGCATAGGAAAGCCTCAGCATGATAAGATCATGACACTAAAGATCAGCGACTTCAACCTAGGGGATGGCAAGAATTTCAGCATGCTCGCACCTCACAGGTATTTGACTATGACAAAGGGGAATAAGTCGAGGATAATCCCCCAACCATGGACTGTGGACCTCGTGTAGTCCACTACTCTGAACGTGATGAAAATACCCCATTTTGGAAGGCACCAAAAGGTTAACACGTGCGTTAAGCCCCTGATGTTGAGATTCCATGGCGGTTATTTGTGGCTAAACTGGCGTATCACCGTCAATCTGGCACTGACCCATTGGATCAACGGACTGAGCATGCAGAGACCAGACCCACAAGACTTTTACCCAGGGAAGGTTGCAGAGCACGCCCTGACGTAGAAGATTAAAGATACATACGACGATATGGAGAATGGAAAGTGAGGCTCTAAGATAACCCCCATCTATAATGGCGTCGTGCGCCTTGCATTCCAGTTGATCGTTGGTAAGCTTGTCCGAAAGAATAGACCCACGCAGGTCACACGGTTTATTGTTGACCTCGCACGAAAATGCGTGGAGGGGCTACAGATGAACTGGGTAAAACACTTAGTGAACCAGTTAGACCAAGACTGTCGTGAAGCTCAAAATCAGGGCTATGAGTTTCATTTTAGTTGGTTGTTGATCCTCATCACGTTCATAGCTTGGGAGATGTCGGAAGGTGAGACCTTCCCTGAAATAGAGCCATCTGAACCCTTATCTGCAAAGTTCACCATGCTCTGGTATTCGAGCGATATGGGAAAACAATGGCAGTCAAACATGGTATTCCACACCTACCAACTACAATTAAACAAGGATATTGAGCATGTCCTTTGTATGACGTCGAACACCCTGCACAGACTCAGGCCATTTGTGAAGTTCCACGTAGACAGACATTTTAGCTATATCATTACGCGTGGAGATGAATATAAAGAAGTACTACAGATTTATTACAAACTCACAGAGGAGGACCTAGATGAAATAACTAAGGAATGGCCTACAGAGCTCCTTATCCCTATTGACCCCGCAGAATTGTCCAACCCCGAACTAAGCGGAAGCCCGATGGTCACTCGTGAAGGATATGATACACCCGGAAGTAGCAGAAATAAGAAAACAGAACAGGTAGAGAAGCTGAACAGCGCATCCAAAGAGGCTTCTTCAGAATCACCTATCGGAGGAGGTGATGAAGAAGTACAAAAAGACGAGTACAATGGAAAAGAATATCAGCAGAAGCAAGACGAAGTAACACCACCACAAAATCCTCCTGACGACGCCGAGCCCTCTAACAAAAGAATGTTTCTCCCATGAAACCCACATCGCGGAAGAAGTCAAAAGCTAGTAAGACCAAGCTGGAGACTGTGCTCACGCTCGAAGACTTCGACTTCATCATCGCAATTGTATCAGACGCCTCAGAATATCTTTTGCAGAGAAATGAAGCTAAGCAAGAGACGATGTATGAAATAATTGAAACATAACTCCAAGGGGTACAACAGACCCTTCACTCCAGCCGTGTAGTGTCCACTGCGCCTCCGCCATCAGAAGAAACAGAATTGGGAGATGAGCCTACCCAACTCTGCAGACTAGACGATGCGACCAAATCTCTCCTTCGTCGCGCACAGGAAGAAACAAAACAGGCCCCAGTGGCCATGAAGCAAGAACAAGAGGAAGTGATAGAGCAACGTCTAGTTACAGAACAAGAAAATGATGACCTACAAACAAAGTTTGAAGAGGAGAGAGCACAGATCCAACAAGAGAAGAAACAACTTCTCGCGGAGCAGGTTGGATTAAAAGAAGCAGTCATCAGAGCACTTTTCTATGTGACGGGATTAGAGCAAAAGGAGAAAGACCCAGTGGAGCATCAAGTAGTGAAGCTTGTTGAAGCCATCCAACAACTTCAACAGAGAATAGCATATCTAAAGCTACAAACAGTACCAAGTACTCTGCAGGACGTGCGATACCAAAGAGAATCCACTGCACGAAGCGCATTTGAGAGGATTAAAGCACTAAGTATTTTTCCTAGTTCATCTGTAGCCCCTCCACGCATTTCCCTGTGAGGTCAACAACAAACCCTGTGACCTACGTGGGTTTGTTCTTTTGGACTAGATTACTAGCAATCAACTGGAAAGCGAGGTGCAATATGTCATTATGGATGGAGGTTGCCTTGTAGTCTCGCTTCCCCTTCTCCACCTCATCGTAGGTATATTTAATCTTCTAAACCATGACGCGGTCTACAACCTTTCTTGGGAAAAAGTCTTGCGGGTCTGGCCCCTGCATGCTCAATCTAGTGATCCGATGGATCAGCATCAGATCGATGGTAGTGCATCTGTCTAGCCACAAATAACCACCATGGAAGCATGACAACAGAAGTTTAACGTACGCGTTAACCTCTTGGTGCCTTATAAAATGTGGAATTTTTGTGACGTTAATGATAGTGGACTGCGCGATGTTCATGGTCCATGGTTGAGGAATGATATTCGATTTCATTCCCTTTGTCTTGCTTATGTACTTGTGAGGTGTGAGCATGTCATATGTCTTGCGGTCTCCTAAATTATAGTCATTTATCTTCAAAGTTGGAATCCTCTCCAATTGCAGCTTTACTGCGCGTATCCGCTTCGGGAGGTACACCGTGATAACTATGTAGTCGAAGTCCCTCGGGGCACTGTCACGACTCACCACACTGACCAGAGGTGGGATGTAGTCGGGCAGGATGGATAGGATTAACTTCTCATTCGCTAAGTCATCTCTATGCTTGGTCATTTTCTCATCTGCAACTCAGGATGGTTCGGATCCGCGAGCAGTGGACGAGAAGGCTTGCACTCCTCGCGTCGATGAGGCTTGAACTCCTGCGGACATCACTCTCTGCCATTAGATCGATTAAAATTTCCTCTACTGGCTTTTCCATAGCGTTGAGATCGTCCAACATCTACGCTCGAGATCGGATATCTTAGGTTGATTAAAAATTTCTCAATGCAACAGAACAGGTGGCGAAGTCTTAGTAAGCACAATACAGTAACAATGAATTCTCTTGGATATAATTCGCGAAAGTGTTCTCGGTTCAACAGTCGATGGAATAAGTAGACAGCGATGTAACAGACCCCTCCAACGGACAAGAAACCTTCATCAATGCAGTTATGTCCGTTACAGCGCGGTCCCAACGGTCCGATGGCAAAATTTATGATCATATTTGTTGTTCTAACCGTTCAGGAACGCCAACCTAACGGTTATAATGCCTCCAACGGTCATATCGCTCCATCATGGAAAAGTGTCAATCTGAGCTGCTCTGATATTCCCGTGAAGTTCAAATTCTGGAAACCTTCCTTCTGCGAAGTCTTCTCTAGAACTTCCTGTAATTTCTCCAACTTTGTTTTCTTCTTGCTGAGATTTCTAGCATTTTTCCCTGTGATTTGTGTCTCGGTATTCCTCTTTCCATTCTGATTCTTATCTCCTCTTGGCATAGTAACTTCGCATTGTTGGTGGTCTTTCCTAAGGTTCAAGGGAAATACTTCTTCTCTGTCTAGGGTAAGTGCTCTACTCTCTTGTATAGACAGATGTTTCAAATTTTATTGTGTTCTTTCAACTTCGACATCCAGATTTTTGGTCCTCAGTAGCTTCGACTGGTTGTCTTCTTCTTCCAGTAAGTGTGCTATTCTCTTAGCCATGAAGTCTCTTCGATATTGTTTTTTTTGTTCTAGATCTTCCTCTTCTTTTCTTCGGGTCTGATCTTTCTCAATCCAGGTTTTTCCTAGTAGTATAGCAAATGGGATGTTGTTCTCAATAAACTTAACGATCTCAAATTCTTCTTTTGTCGAAGTGCCATGAGCACTCAAATATGTCTGGGTAATTCTTCCACATAGGGTTACCAACTTTCCTCGAAATAATCATATTCATCTAAATGAAGGAATCATGGCAGGTTTTCCCAAAATTTCTCAAGTTATTTTTGTCATGATATTCATTTGTGTTTCATCATCCAAAACACAGTCTATGTCGAAGTCTTCTATTATTGTTTCTATGCACTCTTTCTCTTAAAACATCTCTGATAAGTTGATGTCTCTCTCGTCGTTCAGGGTTTCTTTCATTTGTAGTAATAAAGTCTCTGATTATTCCTAGGGTTTTGACATGGTCTCAGTTTCTTGGTCTTCCTCAGGGTTGTCTTGACTCATATTCATTCTTTCAACCTTAGCAATCATTCTAGGGAAATTCAAAACTTCATGGTCCATAGCTTTACAACAAAGACAACTAGATTTTCTACTAGGGCATTCCTTAGAAAGGTGTCCTGGTCTTCTGCAACTGTAACAAAGAGTTAATCCTCTCTTATTCTTAAATGATCCCCAGCCTTTCTTGTATTGCGAACTAGGATCATGGTAGCTAACCTGCAGAAAATTCTTCCTAGGATCATGCATCTATTTGTTAATCCAAAAATTATTTCTATGCATAAGAATAACATATCTCTCGCTATTTCTATTAGATATACTTGGATCAAATCTTCTTTCTTATAGTTTTACCCTAGTTTTCAGACTAGGACCAAATTTATCAAACATACCTAGGTCCATACTTTCGAAACAAAAATTTCCACTTATTTTACCTTTAACAGAGCACAAAGTTTCAGATCTTATCTCAAAAATATAAAAAAATCACTACTCTTACCTTTAACAGAGCACAAAGCTTCTAGATCTTACCTCTTTTTCTTCAGATCGGATTCCTTTCTTAGCAGAGAGCTTCGCAAGTCAAGTAGAATGTTACACACTTAAAGCAACAAATCTAAGCACAGAGATTTATTTATTTTCCTCAGTTCCCAGCAATCACAGTTTCAGGTACAACCTGTAAAGCTTGATCTACCAGAGGGTGTTGACTTTCAAGTAAAAAAGTAGCTACAAAATTCTGAGTCATACCTTGCCAATCTGCAGTGGTGAGGCGCAGTTTTGCTTGAAGGTACCAGTTGATAGGCATTGTGTCTAGAGTATTGATGAATTTATGCACCCACTGCTCTTGAGGAATGTTTCTCCATGCCTCCTCATAACCTCGCACATGGTCTTTCGGACAGCTTTGACCTGTGTACCTAACTTCACATCCTTTGACTTGTTCCGAAAATCGTGTTGTAATCAAAGTGCGACATTGTATCCAATTCGCGATGTTCCTTTTATGTATTCCCCACCATCTTGCTAGAGTTTCTTTCAAAGCCTCATCTAGTGCCAACAGTCTCTGTTGTACTGGTACAGTTTCTTCGAATTCCAGTAAGAAAGTTTCTGAGTGATTCAAACCATCAAATGTGTCTAAATTACTTACTGTTGTGTCGATCCAGCAAACTTCTCTTGTCAGTCTAGCACATCTGCGTGTAGATACTTCATACATATTATTGTGCCATTTCTCCAGTGCTTCTTTTGAATCTGATGAACATGCATTGTCACTTCGCCAGCTTAAATTCTCATATGTTGTAGGATTAATGTAATCATGTTGTCTTGCTGTCAATTTGTATATATTCTCCAACTTATATGCGTGGTCTTCTTCTCTGATGGACTCTGTGTATCTGCAACCTTCATCGGGATCCAAAAGTGCAATGACCCTGAGGCCATCACCTTCAAATGTCATTCTTATTTTCTTCAAGTCGACAACAGTAGAATTGTTGAAAGCCCAATCAATTCCCAACTATCTCAATCACCTCGAAGTCCACAAATGTTTTGACCCCATCGATCTCCACAGGGACATGTTAAAATCTGTCAAAGGGGCTCACAGCCTTTTGATTGACCATCCTAAGCCTGATGGGGGAATATATCAACTTAGGTTTTCCCATCAGTGCCTAGGTCTGCTTCGTCATGACATTGACCTCTGACCCTAAGACGAGGACCACATAATCTATATCATGATCTCTGATCTGAGCATACAGATCTAGCTCCTTATTTGTCCTTCTCTTTTTGGATACTTGATGTACTGCTCTACTCAGTAAGGGATCTACCTTTCCTAGATCATATTGTCTGATCAAGTTTTGTATATATTGTACATCACTCTCATCCTTTATCAAATTAATGCAAGTGCATAAGAATTCCATGAGCTAGCTTACCTCTTTTCCTTCTCTGGGTGAAGCAAACTGATCAAATGCCAGAGGCATTCCACATTCTCTTACTTCTGGTCGAGCCTTTGAGGAAGAAGCTTGATCTCTCCTGAATTCTTTTCTTGCTTCCTCAAATATTTGTTTCTCTTTATTTGGATCAAACTCTTGTGTCTTCTCTGCAGCTTTTATGACTACTGATTGTTCTGTAGTCTTCTCTGGAGTCACCCTGTCTTCTCCTGTAACATCTCCTCCTCTAGTGATAACAACAACTCCAGGATCTGCTCCGCGAGGATCTACTATTATTAGTTGTACTTGTTGGTTTCCTCCTCATTGTTCCTGAAGTTTGGCTAACAACGTAGGGAAATATTCTATGACATGTTCAAATGAGTTGCAGTAAATGCAAGTGGTACAAGGGTTTTGAAAGTCCCTTGCCAAATGACCTGGTTGTGCGCAGTTATAAAAAATGATCTGGCCTCGACCTCAACCCATACCTCATCCTCCTCCTCTGAATCCGCCATGAGGGTTGAAGTTTCCTCTTCCGGGGAAATTATACTGTGTATTGTTCCCTTATTGTTGTACTTCGCCTTGAATTTTGTAGATATCCCTTGATCTTTCATGCAAGAGGTCGTAAGCTCTACATTCCTTCTCATCATGACCCACTCATTTGCAAAATGTGCAGTAGAGGTTTGTAGAGGTTTGTAAGTGTCTGGGCATACTTTTGAATGTAATAGCATTCTCCAAGGTGATGTCTATTTCTACATACCTCTCACCAAGGTAGAGTAACTTGCTTCAAAGGGCTCAGGTCTCCCGAAGCCAAATATTCATGAAACAGAAGACAATGCTCCTTATCCTGACCTTCTGATTTGCATCTGATACACCATATTTCTTCTCTCTTATCTTTTCCCTTATCTTTTTTCATATCTTCGACCTACAGTGATAAGCTAGTTAGTTGACTCAAGATTTGATTCATACCTAAACTGGATTCTACCATAGGGGTCAATTCTAGTTTCATGGCGATCTCCAATGCCTCAGCCTGCGAAGAAATCTTCTGTTGCATCAGAGGGACTCTGATGTGTGGTAGGAGGGCAACAATGAACCATTTCTTGTTCTGCTCGTCTGGGATATGAAAACTCAAATGACCTATCAGGGTCTTAAACCTCTAATCAAACTCCCAAATAGGTTCAGCTACTTTCTGCTTGATTTCCTTCAACTCTATGATGCACTGCGATTTCGACTTGGGTTTCTTGAATTCAGCAATCAATGCAGTCTTAATATCGTTTAGAGGTTTCGACTGGACAACTCCTTGGACGAACTTCAGATACCAGCTCAGTGCGCGGTCTCTCTGGGTAGTACTAAACATTAGGGTAGAGTGTTTCCACTTACTCTGAGACTTTCTTCACTTTGATCATTGCTATCATACTTCTTATGAATAGATAGATTGTCTTGCTGGGATTGCAAATGATCTTCTTACTCCCAACAATATGTTGTTGATTTCTTTGGAAGACCCATCTTGATATCATCCTCATCACATTGATCGTGCTTGGGTAAATATTCCATGAATGAAATGTCATCGAACATGCACATCATATCAGCTGGTTGTTCCTCTGCAATTTGAGATGACGTTTCATCTTTGACAACGTTGTGAATTTAATACATGAAACTATCATTATTCAGTCCCTGATACCAAGGATGAACTACAAAGTGTTTGGGGACATTGATCCTTGTCTATTCTGGAACTATTGGCACATGTGGTCTTTGAACATAAAGTTTATATTTCCTGTAAATCGTCTGCATCATCTCTTTTACAGTGTTTTCCAGGACATCTAGTTTCATTTCTGAAGATGTTATCCTTTCCTTTTCTATTCTATCTTTCTCTTTTGCCTTTAACTTTGTATTTATGTTCAGCAAGTTAGCTTCCACATCAACTGCAATATTTTGCGTTTCTTCAAGTGTTGCAGTGTTCCGTTCTCTTAATTGGAATGCCATCTTTGGATCGAAGGCATCTGGGAAATGCAAGTGAGTTGATCCTAGGGGTGGAATTATATCAGCAGGAAATGCATGATATACCTTATTGAACCTTGCTGAAAACTGATGTGTTGTCTCCCCTGGATGTCTTTTCAAATGGTCATACTCTTCTAGGATGAGAAAGACATTTCTCATGATCACCCATCGATCTAGGAAAACTTGCACAAATTGACGAAAATTATTGATGCTTGCAGATGGAAGGTTCTTAAACCAATATTTAACTTTACCTAGCAATATAGGGAAAACATTCTGATGCAGACATCATCATCTTCTACCTCAAACAAATCAAGAAAATGCTCAAGACTTTGGATATGTTTTTCAGCAGAGATCTTCACATTTTCTCCATCGAACATGGGTAGAATATTTATGTAATTCACAGGGAGGTCATGGAGAATAGGAGGCAAATCTAGAGGCTTGTATTGGTCTGGGACTTTTACTGGTATAGGAGCTTAATCAAGGGGGCTACAATTCTCTGAAATTTTAACAAGAAAATGAGACAAAGAAAGAGGCTTGTGTCTCACTAGGCTTTCTACAAGTATATCTGGGATGTGCACAGGTGTATGAGTATGTACATGATCCACAACTTTGGGTTTAGTCTCTTGAGGCTCATCAATTTGCAGATGATCAATATAAGATTTAGCAATATACTCTTGATTCGAATTGGAAAAAGATAGGACATAATTACAGAGAAAACCAAAAATGTCTTGAATATAATTTGACCTTGAATACCTTCTCTTTCCAGATTGTTGTCATGCTTCAAGTTCTTCCTCCAGTGGAGTCTTTGAGTTGGCACTGTCTAGAGCTGATTGGAGTTGCCAGGTGAAAAATTCCAGCCTTCCTGTGTCTGGTCACTGTCCACCATCAGTGATCAGATATGGAATTTGAAGTGCACTACTGGAGAAAGTCCCCAGTATGGTCGTCATTCTGTTAGCGCTATGTAAGTTTTCCAAGGCTGTGGAGGCAGTCACAGAAGTAACATCAAAACCACTTCGAGTCTTGGATATATCCCTCCAAGACTCAGAGAGGGACCTCTCTGTCAGATTTAGATTTGATTGTATAGGATGTTAGGCTAGCTATGAGGACAAAAGGTTTGTTTTGAGAATTGGGTAGGGGCAGAGAAGAGGAACCATGGGAAATGGAGTCACAAACTAAGTTTCAATCAAAGTAAATTTCTACAGATAGTCTTATAGGGCAAGGTAGGCACTCTTGTTGGATTATTTCAATTTTATTTTGGATTTGGAGGAGTAAGATGAGAGGACTAGGCAATAACAGGGCAGTCAAGAATCTCAAAACTAACCATTAAGAAGAAAACATTAACAATTATGTCAAAGCCAGAAACAAAGTGTATGTCTCAACAAATTCTGTTCTTTGAACTTCTTTGCATAATTCAGAGTATGAATAACTTAAGAAATACAATGGAAACAAATTACAGTGAATATGAAAAACATCACCATCAAAAATGACACATGAATCCTGTAACTACTGTGACTGTATCATTGGATTGATGAAATACAGAAAAACCCGTGAGCTCTGATACAAAGTTCAATCATGGTCCTTGATTGATCAACCTCTTCACATTTGACTCATTAAAATATATAAAAAAGACTCTAAACAGGATCAGGAGGTCGAATTCAACCGCCTTGACCAAAAATAGCAACAAACCCCCAAAACTCTGGAACTAAAAATTTCGCCGAATCTGCTGAAAATAGGGGTACGCTCAAACATTTGTTTCTCCTCAGAAGTGACACATGTGCAGAATCTGGAGGAGGTTATTGTAGATGAGCATGTTCTTGTCAAAAAACTCCTTTGGTTTCACCAAATTCGCCTCTAGCTCACCGGAACAGCTCCCGTAACATCAAGACTAAAACAGGAAAAACCAGAAATCTGAAAAATGAAGCTGAAAGATAGCTTCGATTATCCCAAATGGTGGCACCTATGCAAACACTGAGAATTTTTTTTGTTCTTCATCCCGTTACAGAGAAAACCCTCTTTCGTTTTTTCAGAATCGTTTTCGTTTGCCCAGAATCCTCTTTGGAAAAGGACTGGTCGAACTGGCAAAAATGACTATTTTGAGTTTTTAGGTGAGCGGTTTTTCAAGGGGAAAGTGGTATTCCGGACCCCCTGATGTGGTAAGTGGTATGGGAGGGGGGGAGTCCAAAATCACCAAGGGGTGACAAGTGTCCCTCGCCATACAACTTTTCGAACCCCCCTTGGTGTGATGTGACGTGAGGGAGGGGGGTTCAGAATGTACAGGAATGATGCGTGGGTGAAAACTTTAGGACAATGTGTTTAATGTTTTGTTTTCTTCTTTTTTCTATTTTTTTATTTTTTGTATTTACTTTTTATTTATTATGTATCGTTTTAACTTAGTTTTAGTTTTTTATTTTTGTTATTTAAGTTTTATTTGTTTTTTAATATATGTTTTTATTATATATTGTATTGTTATGTTTTTATTTAATACATGTTTTATTTAAATGTTTATATTTGTTTTATTTATTTTGTTTATAATTTTTGTTTTGTTTTAATTTATTTAAATTATATAAATTTTGTTTTTATATAATGTTTTATTTTAATTTGTTTTTAATTTATTATATTTTAATTAATGTTTCATTTTTTTATTCTTTTTAATTTATATGTGTTTTTTGTTTGTTTTATTATTTTAATTTGTAATTGATTTTTATTTGATGTTTATTTTAATAAACTATCCAGATTATTAATAAACTAACCTAATTATTAACAAACTAACTTAATTATTAATCATTAATTAATAATTAATAAGTCTAATCTAACTTTATTAATCTAACGTTTTTTTAATCCTAAGTTTGTTTATGCAGGGATGAGTGGCCGGCAAGATGTAGCCAACGGGACAAATGGACAAGGGAGTGAGGGCACAGAGGTGGATGAAGGATGTAGCAGGGTGATGAAGGAACGCGCGAAATGGATGGAGGGGAAAATAAATCAACTGAGACCAGCAAGCCATATGTCTTCATCACGGGAGCAACACCAAATAAGCAGCTGAAGAATTAGGTTACCTACGATTATAGAACCCCAACACCAACCATTGTTTTTTGTTAATATTAGGGTTCTTATTATGAGCTTCTGCGAAGTCCTTCTCTTGTTCTTCTATCCACTTCTGAATCTCTGTCTTCGATGGAAACCACCTTGATATTCCCACAAGAAGATCCTAGTCCCAGCAATGGAACCATTTGTTGGCACAGGGGCAGACCCAGGGTTCAACGCACCAACAAAACCCTAACTACCGACCCTTTCGGCAACACCTGCGAAGCAGATGAAGCCTCACCCGAGGTAGAGGAAGGAGTGGTTACAGGACTCCAGTGTCTATAACCTTAGCTGGGACACAGATCTGTGATTACAATACTCTAACAAAGCACTTAGCAGTTAACATTCGTCAGTAATTAACCCTTATTCACATTGCAGATCCAAACCCTAATTACAGAGCAACGCAGTATTCAACAAGATCTAACACATTTAAGCACTTAGCATGGAGAGATAGATTAGATCTAACATTCATTCACCTTACCAAGCACTAATCTAATAGATCAGATGCATCATACATAAAGATATCAACACTAAGCATAAATCACATCACTAACATACAACATAATGCACAAAGCAACCATAACACGGGATATACATGGTTCACCCCAGTGTGGGGCTACGTCCACCAACTCTTCGTCTTCTTTATTATCTTCTATCAATATCCTTACATGCACAAAGCCTCAGAACCTGATCCGCACAGGACAGGAGATCTGCGCGCACCTCCCGAGATCCTCCTTCCCCGATCTAGGTTACAGCACAAAGCCTTTACACAGTGTCTTACAGTCACTTGCAGTTAGCCTTGCAAGCCTCACACAGCGTGCACAAAGCATTTACAACTATCACTTGCACTTAGCACAACATCACACATATGCACACATTGTCTCTTCTTACATCGCCTAGACATCTATTTATACATTACAAAAAAGGCCTAAGCATGGGTAAACCCATGGGCTAACATCCCCATACCCGTTACATAAGCCAAAAACCCAAAAATCCCTAAACAAGGGGTCGAGATCCCGCGATCTACGCTTCGACTTGCGCTCCACCTTCAACAGCCTGTCGAAGTTCCAAAATAGGTCAAAAGTGACCAAAGCTCTTCAAAACGTGGTCAAGGGCCAATAGTGTGTTACACAAAGCTAGTAGTCCCCTTGAGATATCTAAAAAACCTCTTTGTTGCCTTCCAATGAAGCTCATGAGAATCCTGCATGTACCTAGAAATTGATCCAACTGTATAAGAGATGTCCAGTTGAGAGTGTGTAAGGTAGAGAATACTCCCCACCAACTGTCGATATCTAGTACAATCAACCAAAGGTGATGCACTGACATCTTCTAGTCTTACCCCTGACTGAAAGGGTGTTGGATATGGCTTGCAATCTGTCATCTGAAACTTATCAAGTAGATATCTAACATACTTGGACTGATGCATCTTGATTACTGAATCATCCTGGTTGATTTCAAAACCAAGGAAGTAATGTAACAAGTCCCATATATGTCATAGAAAACCCATCATGCAAGGTTATCTTCACTGCAACAATGGAGGAGGTTGAGATCCATGTGATGAGTAAGCCATCTACATGTAGAACTATCAATAAAAGGGAATATATGTTCCTCATCATATACACATTAATATTTGATCTACATCTAAGAAAACCTATAGAGAGAATATAAGAGTCTATTTTAGCATACCATGCCTGAGGTGTTTGCTTAAATCCATACAATGACTTCCTCAATATGAAAGCTAATAATGGATCCTGAACATATCCCTCTGATTGCTCCATATATATCTCTTCATTAAGATACCCATGTAAAAATGCATTATTCACATCCATATGGTGTACCTTCCACTTTCTATATGTTGCAATCGCTAGACCTAACCGAATGGAATCAATCTTAGCAACCGATGCAAAAGTCTCCTCATAGTCAATGCCTTGTATCTATGAGAAACCTTTAGCTACTAACCGAGACCTATACTTTGAAATGTATCCATCAACAACCCTCCTTGCCTTGAAAATCCACTTACATCTAACAAGTTTCATGTTGGAAAGTAGAGGAACCAACTTCCATGTGTTGTTCTCTATCCGGGAATTGTACTCCTCTTTGATATTTGCCTCCCAATGGAGGTTTCTTTCAGCCTTTGCATACGATTAAGGATATGATCCAAGTACCATATAACAATAAATAGGCCGAAAAGGCTCCATGGTAGTAAAATCTTGCATAGGCTCCACAAATTGAGATCTAGTTCTCTGTGGATCGGCAAGATCACCCACTAGATCATTTGTTTCCTGAAAAGTTTGTTGTTCTCATCGTAGTAGATACTCTAGAACTGAAAATTCTTTCAACTGATCAGAAATATTAGATTCATAGGTTTGATCATAAATCAGATCAGAAGAACTATCATGAAGTTCTACAACTAGTGGCGGTGGAGATGGAGGTGTGAAATGCTTCAGAAGTACCTCTGAACGACCCTCTTCAAACTTAACACTCCTTTGAATGAATAATGTATCTAAAGTAGTGTCTAATAACCTATATCCCTTCACTCCCTTTGGATATCCAACAAAAACACTCCTTACTCTGATCTTCCATAAATTTCCTCCTATCGGAAGGGATCCTAGCCCATGCACGGGAACTGAAAAATTATGAAGTGAGTGACTTTTGATTTCTTCCTGCTCCATGCCTCATATGGAGTGAATCCCTTGACTGATTTATGACAAACTATATTCTGAATGTAATTTTCACAATTGATAGCTTCAGCCCATAACCTTGGAGATAATGCTCTAGCCTGCATCATATAGTTGGCCATCTCTTTCAATGTCCTATTCTTTCTCTCCACTATCCCATTCTGATGTAGAGTATATGGAACTGTGTGTTGCAACTCTATACCTTCTTCTGAACAAAGATTCTCAACATCCTTATTCATATAGTCTCCTCCATTTTTTGTATGAAACTTCTTAATCTTCTTCCCTGTTTGTTTCTCAACTAGATGCTTGAAATCTTTAAGACACTCAAAAACCTCAGATTTTAATTTGAGAAAGTAGAATCATTTATATCTCAAAAAATCATCAATGAAAGTAAGAACATGCTTAACGTTACTGGTCTATGGGGGTGGGAAATGACCTGCAATGTCGATATCAACCAACTCTAGAAGTGATGATGCCCTCCATGTTTTACCTTTGTTGAACTTATCCTCAAGATGTTTTCCTAGTATGCAACCCTCGCAAACTCCATATGTGTATTGAATGTGGGCTAATTCATCTACCATTCCACCCTTACTAAGTTGATCTAAATATTTAAAATTCAGATGTCCAAACCTCTCATGCCACAAACTAGAATCTCCATTAGCATGTGTTATAAGAGATACATAATCATATTTATGAGTAAAGTGAGAGAAGGTGTACAATCTGGAATGGTGAATAACCTCACCACCAGTAATTTTTGAACCATATGACAAGTCAGAAATAATAACCGAGTCCAGAGTAAACTCCACCTTTTTCCCTAAACCTGAATGAGTGATTTGATAGATGGAGAGGAGATTTAATGAAAGCTTTGGAACATGAAGTACATCCTAAAAACATCCATGGTCTAGATCAACTCTACCCCTACTGCCCACCTCAACAAGACAATCATCTCCCATGAAGATCGTTGGTCTGGAACAAGTCTTCAAATATGAGAAGATTTTATCCAATGAGGCCATGTGATGGATAGCCCCTGAATCAAGCACCCAAGCATTAGGAGAAGATGAAATAGAAAGTAATGCATGACCGTTACCTCTTTCCAATGATGTCTTGATCGATGGCTTTTTCCCTGCATTATCTGGAATACAATCCTCGAGGTGATGTTGCTTAAGTGATTGTGCCATGAGATCTATGGTCTTTTTCATGCAAGAAATCTCATGATGGAACCCTTTTTACAGTAGGCACAATTGATCTTCTCTGTCTTTTTGTTTGATTCCTTAGAACTCAAAATTTCATCTCTGGAATCGGTTTACCTTCCTTCTTATTCTTTTGTTCCATGCCCTTGTTATTCTTCTTATTCTTCTTTCAATGTCCTTGAGTTGCAAGCGCATGGGAATTGGAACTCTTGAGTACCCCTATCTGAATGAGATTTGTCTGCTCGTGGCTAAGTGACTCCATGAACTCCTCCAAGAATGGAATCTTCCATGTAGACCCCATAGCCAACCTGGTAGTATGAAAAGAAGTGTAGACAAAATACTCTGGTCCTAGTTTTGTTAGAATTAAAAAGACTAATTGTTCATCTTTCTCATCAATTCCACAATCTCTAACATGAGAAAGTAAAGTTTTAAACTTATAAAAGTAGTCATGTAGAGTCTCAAAATCTCTTGAATTCAGTGTATGTAGATCATTCTCCAACTGATGACCTCTTAGATCGTCTTGCTTTCCTATCAGATCCTTCAACTTTTTCCAAACATTTTTATCATTATTGCAAGTATCGACATGGAAGAGGAGATCCAAAGAGATGTTCAAGCACAATATCTCGTAGGCTTCATCCATTATGTTGACGTATTTTGATTTCTCTATGGATGAAGTAGGCTCGATCTCAGTCCCCATGGTGACCCTATACAAACCCTTGCTTCGAACTTGAAGCTCTATCTTGGGCTTCCACTCAAATTAGTTGAAGGGTGTCAAGATCATTGAAGAAGATGGTTGATCCATAGTTCTTTGCGGGTTGTCCAATCTAATCTATAAATCTGCAATAAAACTGAATCCTCCCTCACAATAATGGCTCTGATACCATGTAAGATTAACCCACAATCCAAGACCTAATTGTGAAAAGGAAATACTTCATTGACTTATTGCAAAAGAGGGAGAGGAGAGAGAAAAAAAGAATCAATCTTCACACATAAAAGACTAAGAAACCAATCTAATCACATTGTATTAATCCTTTATCATGAGCACAATATATAGGAATTTCCACAAGAAGAGTAATGTGCACTAGGTTGGGGTTTCCATGTGCATGCTCACGTAAAAAGTAACTTCTCCCACTTGTGTTAACTAAAGTCAAAAGTTGTTAATAATAATAAAAGGTAAAAAACATATAGGTGGGAACTTAGTGAGAACTCTCCATGAAGTCAACTTGTATTCCATAATAGAAAAACTCTCCTAGAATAAGACTAGAGTCCAAGAATGGAACTAAAGTTTTAATTGACAGAGAATTTCATAAATATGGAAAGTTATTAAATAAGTGTAATGAGTTAACTCCAAGTAAAAGATGGGTAATGCACACTTCTTTAGGAGGGTGATATTCTCACTTAAGTGTGCTCTATAGCCATGAACTAGGAATTATCCCATAAAATAAGGAAATAGGAATTATCTCCTAAAAATAAGAATCCAAGCCTAATAGTCGCTAAAAAATAAAAATTTGTCTAAATGTAGCTAAAAAATAGGAATTTCCCTAATGGTGGTTTATGAGCCCATGGTTTTAAAAACCCATGGTATTACATATAGGAATCCACCAGCTAAAAATAGACCTGTTATAAATAGTAGTTTTCCTAAATACAAGGAAAAATGGAAAAATGAGTATGTCACTAAGTATGTAATTGAGCATGTACCCCAACACTTCGTGCAAATTTGATGTCGTTCTCATTCCAACGATCTACACCAGCGATGCATTCCATTCTTTTCTCATTGGAATAATTATGCTCAGTTTATTAGATGTCTTTGGAATTATTTTTATGGATTTGCATATTACTTGGCACTTATGTTTGAGCTCTGTCGATTTTTTGTCATCCTTTGAGAGTTAAGAAGTAAGTCTTTCAAGTTTTTTGAATGGCTTCCCCATAAGCTAAATCTTTTAAGAAATTCATCTTGCTAAAAATTGCATTTCAATTCTTTGTTTTGAACTTAAGCAAGTTGATTGTAGCTTTATTGAATTTGCATTTTCAACTCTCCTTTAAACTTAATTCAAAATCAATTTGTCGGATTTCTCTTTGACATTCATTTTTAGCTCATGCCCAAGCTTGAAGATTTGCATTTTCAAGAATAATTGTAACTTGCAAATACTCTTTTTGCAAGTTGAATTACATTGTAGACGGGTGCATTTTCGATAAAAGTTGACATCTTTCATTTATTCAATTTGAATTGTAAAGTTTGATTGTTAAAGGGCGGAGTTGCAAGAAACCCTTAAGGTCTAAGTCATTGTCTAGATTGATCGAATTGATGAACTATTAGAGTTATTGAACACTCTAATACTCTCTTTTCTTGAGAATACAGTCACAATTGACATAACAACTCTCACTGATGTTGTAACTTGTTTACAAAATTCTCAAGACAAAATTGAATTTCTCTCGCTTGAATCACAACTCCAACTGAAAGAAATACAACAAAGAAGTCGTCATTCTAAATTAGTCCTTGTTCAGAAAAACCATATTTTTGAAGAAGATGATGATGTTGATTTAGACCAATAGCCAATGCATGAGAAACTCAATGAAATAATTTCATATATGAATATAGATGAAGTTTATCTTTCTCTTCCCAAGCCAATCATCATACCTTGGGAAGAAATCAAGAACAATAAGCATAAAACAAGTATGGGATATGAAAAGGAAATCACTTTATATTCTAGATTATACCAAACTGATCCAGTTTCAGAATGTTGGATTACTTTAAAAGAGTTCGTATTCACCTACATTTGGCACCCAAAGTTTTGAATTAATCTCACATGCGCGCACAATCAAAATTGTGCACACCCTTTCCAATTTTTTGCATGCCTAAGATAATGCACGGGGAATGAAAAGAAGTATGTGTTAGATCAAGTTTTGATATTGTGCATCAAGTTCGAGATCTATCAAATATGTGATGGTCTGAGTTTTAATGCGCACCAAAAATCAAGAAGACGCATGTCGGAATCAAGAAAGGAATCATCTAAAAATATTCTCGAATGATTATTGCCAACATCACAAGGGAACGTGAATCTAAGAAAATATGAGTTGGTGAAGCAGGTAAGATTGTCCTTATTTGAAAAGGCTACGTGGACTGCAAGCAAGTGTCAGAAGTGTGTGAGCTAGTTTGTCAGTAGAGAAAGTGGAGCATAACTAAAAGAGACAAAACTCTCGAACGAAGGAAGCTATAAAAGGAAGCAGCGAAATCAAAAATAGAGTTACACTTACTTATAGGATTCATTAAGTTGTTTGTTGTGTGTCAAGCTCTCTTTGAGCCTTTGTAGTAGTGTAATGTTGTGATGCTTTTAAATAGAAGTATGAGTTTTTCATACGCCTAAGGTCTAAAAAGATGCGTAGAACACAATGTATTGTAACTATGGGGAATTATTTAAAGAGGAAATGAGACTATGTTGTTGTTGAATATAGTTTTCTTAATGTATTATTGTGTTCCATGGAATGGAAGAAGTAATAAAACTAAAACAATTATGATCTTTCGTATGTCACTCATGTGTTATATGAATATGTGTGTGTATTGTTATGCATATTGATAATATCAAGTTGTCATTAATGGAGTACGTGAATGTCATATTGGATGGATACTTATGTATTTAGTATTTCATCCCCATCACAAGACCATATGGCCTATGTGATCCTCATTATGTCTCCTGTGAGATCTTATTCGTCCTTGGTTGAAGATTAATTCGTCAATGCTTTGGGATTTTTGTTGGTAAACTCTAGACGAACCTTGGGTCTAAACTCCTCAACGTTAAGAAGAATGTGCACAAGCATGAAACAACCCAACACCTACTCCAGTTCAAGGGAATATTCCTAAATGCCAACATTGTCATCGAGTTGGACACATGGAAGATCAGTGTTTTGATCTCCATCATTGTGAGCATTATGGAAAGCACATGCATCATTCAAAGAGATGTTCTAACCGCAAGAAATATGCAAGAGTAAAAAACCATTATGGGTGGATGACTTCTTGGCAATGGTCATCAACATTCAAGAAGATATGTCAGTCATACCAAAGAATTCATTCTCGAGTATTGACACATATTGCAGTGAAAGGATTTGCATATTCTAACATTGTACTTAACAAGGGGGAACAACATCGGTGATTGACAGTCAGTATTCAAGTTTCAAAGTCCTATCAATCGAGCATTAACAAGCGGTGTGATTGGTTTATGGTTTTTAATCGAGTAGTAACAAGCGAGAGAGATTCGCTTTGTGGTCACCCAAAACCACCAGATTGGTTTCTGGTTTTCCTTAAAACACCACTTAGTAGAAGACTTGTAGCTTTTTCTAGACAACGGTTTGTGGTTTTCCTTAAACCTCCACTTGCTAGAAGAAATTCAACTTTTGCTATAGAACAGTATATAGTCACCTTTAAACCAACATTTGAGAGCACTTCCAATTAGCAGAAGACATCAACGTCTAGCTTCTAGCTAACTTAGGAAATGTTCCCGGAACCATCGAGCCTAGAGCCAAGTTCCAGAGTTTAAGGTCATCCATAAACCACCAAATTGGTTTGTGGCATACCTTAAGCCACCATCACCATTTAGTAGAATGCACCATCTTCTGTTGGCCTTTTGGTTTGTGGTCATCCCAAAACCACCAGATTCAAAGAGCACATTCATCCATCAACGGTTGTTCATTTCAAATTTCATCTTTCTTCTTGGACCCACATACACCCCTTTAGATTAAGAGGGGGGGATGTTGGAAACTTAATCCATTAAGGGTTATGGTATCATCCACTTGTGTTGGAATACGAATAGTCAAGTGAATATGAGCGATCATCAAAATTCCAAGAGACCTCTTGGAATACGAATCCAACGGTCACATCAATGTAATTATATATGTATCATATGAATGAATAATACCGCACCTATTTCAATAGCAACAATTATCAAAACTAGAGACTGATGGAAAGAACATCCTTCAAGGAATTTAACAGTGAAGATTTTGAAAAAAAACCCTAGGAAGAACCAGTAAAGACATTGTGTCACTCAACCATCAATGGGAAACATAGCCTTCATACTCGGATTATCCATAGTTGATACCTGCACTAGGGAATTCAAGTCAGAAATTTGTTTGGTTCATGCCTAAGGGAGGGATACTTCAAAACCTTTAGACTCGGTCGAAGGACTTATGGAAATGGACCGAGCCTATACATATTCCAGTTGTACCATGATAACATTGCATTCATTCTATATTTTATAGAGACACTGCCTTTATTGAACGGTAAGCTCAAGAGTTGAGAGGACTTGGGATAAGACACTGCTCTGACGTTTTTGCATGCATATCCTGAACCAAGGCCCTAATATCGTTTTCCTCCTCTTCGATTTGATTGAGTTGCACCCTTGAGAAATAAAAACGATGCGGCGCCATGGAACATCCGCAAATGAGGAAGCCTGAAGAAAGGAGCACTAGGAGACCACGTATTTCTAAATTGGGACAAATCAAGGTAGTTGTCTTTCTAAATATGAATAGTGAATTGATCAGGACAAAGGACCATAGAGCATGCATGGGAAGTCAAGGTCAATATTTCCCATCCCATCTGAATCCATATCCTCACAAATTGATGATTACAAAGAATGAGTGAAACAACCATGCTGATTATAGAAATCCCACATACATGAGCCGACAAATGGAGAGAATCAATAAGTCTGGAGGTCAGACGAAACTAGTTTAGTTGATATGACAAAGGAGCTCTCCAACGCAAGGAAAGGATTTGACAAGTGGCAGGCATGACGAGTCTTGTGGTGAGGGGTATTAATTGGAGGGGGCATTTGGGGATGGGGAAAAATTCCAAAGTTCGATTGATCATTAGATACCCCATTTTCCCAATTGCACCTTTATTTGCTTGATGATCTAGTAGGGAATTTAGCTTACAAAAAACATGCCAAGAGACCAATGTTTCAAGCCTTGGATGACACGTTAGATTCTGAAGAAGATGGAATTTAGCTGCACATCTCAGGGTTGAGTGCCTAGATGGAAGTGCCTAATAGTGTTCTTTGAATCTCCTAAAATGGTGATTATGTGAACGTCGTGAGCTTTAGCAATAGAAATCCGTTGAAACAATGCATAAGTATCGAATTGATTGTTACTGATCAAACCTAAACTCCAAAAATAAGTAAATTCAACATGTCCTCCAGGGCCAAAAAGAATCTTTCCCACTCCTACTACCCTAAGTATTAATACATTAATTAATGTTTTAAAACATTAATATACATTCATATATAAATATACATATATTAATGCGTGTATACATACATATATTAATGTGTGTGTAATCAAAACTATGAGATTTTTATATTAAGTCTGTGAGAAAATGCGCAAGAGTACAGAGAAATTCAAAAAATTTAGAAAACTTTTGACCCATTGGGGCCCATATCAACCTACAAAGTCTGATAGATGCTAACCTTCTCGAGTTGAGAGAGCCTCAGTAGGCGTATACCTTCGTAACTGGACAAAACACTTCAATCCTGACAAAGAAGACTTCACCTGGGCGCTCGTTTGGATCAGGCTCTATTCGCTACCTCAAGACTACTAGGATGATGAAACCCTCAAAGACATTGGTAACACTCTGGGAAACTTCGTCAAAATAGCAGAGAAAACTAAAACCAACAAGTACACATCCTATGTCAGGATCTGTATCTACATGCACATCGCCAAAGCCCTGTCGGACTCTATCTGCCTAGCGCATGAAGACATAGAATGGATCCAAACCCTGGACTATGAACATGTCCCTTTCAAATGCCGCAAGTGCCATGAAAACGGGCACCTCTTCAGAGACTGCCCTCAAAACAAGCCAAATACAACTCACAAAGACGCAACTCTCACGGACAAGGAAGGATTTTGAACAATCCCCACTCGACGACAAAACAATCGAAAATCCCACACCACAGCCAAATCCTCGGAACCATCGACGAGCAACAGTTTTCAAGTCCTTGCCCAGCAATCGACCGGGGAGGATCACATTGAGGAAGAAATCCAACCGACCCCCAAAAATCAGCACCAAGAGGCCATGCAAAACCAAGAAATCACTCCCACCACAGATCCAACCCCCACAAAGATCAACCCCCTACCCAATCCATCCTCAATGTCACCTACAGAGAACCTGATCTGCTCCACCAGTCAGGATAAGCAATCGAGCGGGGAGGATCACATTGAGGAAGAAATCCAACCGACCCCCAAAAATCAGCACCAAGAGGCCATGCAAAACCAAGAAAGCACTCCCACCACAGATCCAACCCCCACAAAGATCAACCCCCTACCCAATCCATCCTCAATGTCACCTACAGAGAACCTGATCTGCTCCACCAGTCAGTATTTTGATGCGCTATTGGATGAAGACATGGGATATCCAGATCTGGGCGAGATAAATCTCCTAGGACTGGAAGATGCATGCAAAAAAAACGATAACTCCAAACGAGATCCATCTCCTCAAGGAAGTCCCCAACAAATCCAAACTGCGTGGTCGAATAAGGGATACAAAATAATCCACCAACTGAACTGAAAAAGGTTGTCAAAGATCTCAAGAAGATAGGGCACAAAACATATCTTCAACACATCGCCTCTTTGGGTTCCAGGTTAGTGGCATCATGGCAATATGCCCAGCTCACTGAATTCTTTTATTCCAACACTCAAGGTTCCCAATGGAAGTCATCTCTAAAAATGTTAGGGGAATCAATGTTCTAAGCAAACACAGAATGCTCCGAAGGAAAATCCACCAAGAAAAACCCACAATACTCATGATTCAAGAAACAAAAAGCACCAGCAAAAATCTCCAAACCATGCTTTCTCGTCTCTGGAAAAACAACTCCATTGCATTGGATGCGGCCAAGGCCTCAGAAGGAATTGCAATAGCTTGGAATCCTTCATCTATCACCCTTAATGACTTCACCACCACCAGATATTCCATCTTCGCTTCCTACCACCTCATTGGCACAGACATGCATGGCTTCATCAATGACGTTTATGGTCCTCAATCTGCTAATCAAAAAACCAATTTTTTGAACTTTATGGACTGGTATAAGCAAGATCAACCCAGACAACACTGGATCCTCGATGGCGACTTAAGCCTCATCACCAACCTTCGAGGGAAAAAAAGGAGGGCGTCGCATTCTCACGCAGGAGGACACTAGATTCAAAAACTTCATTGAGAACAACGAACTGGTGGATCTGGAACCCACCAATGGAATTTATACCTGGAATAATCGACGTGGTGGCATCTCCCATATCGCCTCACGCCTCAACATATTTCTAGTCTCTGAAGACATTGCAACAGCCGAGGATGAGCTTTCCTCCCCCATTCTCCCTTCCTCGAGTTCAAACCATTGGCCCATTTGCCTTCACTAGCACCAAAAAGACAAGGACCGCTACCGCCCCTTCAGGTTTGAAAAATTATGTTTATCCAGCCCAAAGTTCAAACCTATGATCCAACAATGGTGGTCGACCACCCACCCTCCTGGCCACACCAAAATATACAGATTTCAACAAAAATTAAAAATGTTAAAAAAACCTCTGAAGGAGTGGAATAAAACGACCTTTGGGAACATCTTCTTGGCCAAAACCACCCTAGAAAAGGACATGGAGACCTTACAGCAACAAAGCATCCTAGAAGGTCGTTCGATGACTCTCTCACATAGAGAAACAAAACTTCAGTCCCAAATAGAGGAGAGATGTCAGCAAGAAGAAATGCTCTGGAATCTCTTGGTTGAAAGAAGGAGAACGCAATACCTCTTTCTTCCATCGCACAAACATCCAGCACATAATGCACAACAAAATATCCTACCTTAAAAAGCAATATGGAACTAGGCTTGAAAACCACAAGGACATTGAAACAGAACTCATCTCCTACTACGTTGATCTACTCATGGAGGAGAATTGCTTCAGGGGGGATGCCATTCAACGTGTTACCACCCACATCCCCAACATAGTCACTGATCAACACAATGTCTCCCTAATGCGCCCAACCACTCTTCAAGAGGTGGACTTTGTTGTCAGGCAAATGAAAGAAGATACAACCCCTGGACCGGATGGTTTCACAATTAACTTCTTCCATGTCTGTTGAGATATTCTAAAGCTGGGCATGCTAGACATTGTGGAAGAATCACGCAACCGTCAATGGGTCATCCATGCCTTCAATGCCACCTTCCTCACCTTGATCCCCAAAGAGGAAAATGCCGCAGTTCCAAGTAAGCGTCGACCCATAGCTCTCTGCAATGTTATCTACAAAATCATCCCTAAAGTCATAGCCAATAGGCTAAAACCTCTACTTCCCCTACTTATCTCCCCTGAGAAAATGGGATATGTTGAGGGAAGGCATATTTTGGATGGAATATTCTTGCCCATGAGGTCATTCACTCCTTAAAATCCACCAAGACACCGGGCATGCTCCTCAAACTAGACCTCTCCAAAGCCTTTGATCGCCTCAGCTGGTAGTACATTGAAAAGACTCTCCTCGCCTTCGACGTTAGTCAAGATTGGGTTCGTTGGATCCTCTCCCTCCTCTCCTCCGCCTTTATTTCGGTTCTTTTCAACTTCTCCCCCTCCCCCACCTTCCTCCCCTTCCGTGGAATCTGACAAGGAGATCCCCTCTCTCTTTTTCTCTTTATCCTCATCGCTGAAGGTTTAAGTCGAATGTTGAAAAACACCACCACAAATGGCTCTCTTAAAGAATTAAATCTCCACAATAGTCATCCTTTGACCCACCAACAATTTGTGGATGACAACCTACTCCTAGCCCACCCCTCATTCAAGAAGACCGCACCCTCAAAACCCTGCTCAACACCTTCTCAAATGCGTCAGGATCCACTATCAACTTGGACAAATCTCTCATCTTCTTCTTTAACAGGCCCCCCAATACTCAAAGAATTATTTCTAGAACCCTGGGTTTTGCTTCCTCCTCTCTACCCTCCAAGTACCTGGGCGCTCCTCTAATCGCCTCAACCATCAAGCACTCCACCTGGAAGAAGCTCATCAACAAATTGACTCAAAGGATCTCCTCCTGGACTTTCAGAACTCTCAATCTTACAGGGCGCCTAGTTCTCATAAAATCTATTTTGCAAACAATTTCATTGTATCTCTTCTTTGTTCTCGCAACCCCCCAAATGGGTGCTCAACTCCATCCGAAAAATACAGTGGACCTTTCTTTGATGTGGGAATAATAACACTCAAATGGGCTCTGGTCAAATGGGACACAATCTGCTTACCGAAACATATGGGTGGCCTCAACCTCAGGAACCCAATCAAAAGAAATGAAGCTCTCGGTGCAAAAACCTGGTGGAATTGGATATCCAACAAATCCAATCCTTCGACACAGATCTCACACAGAAAATATGCCCCAAACTGGGACCCCCACAACCTGATACATTTCACTCCTACCACTCAAGGCTCCCTCATTTAGAACTCTGCAAAATGATAATGCCACGTCATACAACAACATAGTTTTTGGGAAATCAGAAATGACGCCCTCTCAAACTTCTGGTCAAACTCTTGGAAACAACTTCCAAGATTGGAAAGACAACATAACTTTCTGCCACAAGGAAATGCTAAGGTTAAGGACTACTAGCACACCACAAATAAGCAGCACTTCAGGCACTCGTTACCGCTCCATAACTCTATTCTCTAATATCTGTCAGCAGAAACTAGAACACAAATCGCGCAAGACGTGAGTAATTGAAAAATTAGAATCAATCAGGATAATGACAAACTCAAATGGGGGTACACGCTAAGAGGAACCTTCACTGTCAAAGAAACCTATCAACTTATCATTCCTCCCATGCCATACCCTTTAGACCTAGGCTAGGCCAAGCTTTGGTCTCTAATGACTTGGCCAAAGATCTCAATCTTTCTATGGCAGGTACTTCATAAGCGCATGCTCACCTAGGACAACATCCTCAAAAGAGGATTCTCTAGACCCTCGATATGTGTTCTTTGTAACAACAACGAGGAATCCATAGACCATCTTCTTGACAGTTGTTCTTTCTCCAACAACTTATGGGATAAAGCAACAATGCTCTGTAGAAATTCCAATCGAATCCATGGCAACATAACTCATACTCTCAAAAATTGGGCTGACAATCCCTACCAGAACTCAATTCTCAATTGCCTTTGGCAGCTGCTCACGGGTTTCATTGTCTGGAACATTTGGAAAGAGAGTAACTAACGCATCTTCAAAGACAAGTCCTCATATGAAGACTCCCTCTAGACAATCTACAGAAAACAGATGATAGAGACAATCCTTCTCCATTCCCGGTCTGACCTTGACTTCAAAGCGCAGTAAAATGAAGCGTTACTTCTTCAACGATGGGATATCAACCTTGCCATCCACGTGGCCCCCCCTCTTCTACATATTCCCACACAAGGGCCCCCTTCAATCTAGATCACTAGTGTCCCCCCCCATTGGTTTCCTCAAACTCAATTTTGACGACGCCTCTAAAGGTAATCATGGTCCTACGGTTTTGGAGGCGTCTTTAGAAACAACACAGGGGAAATTATCTGTCTTTATTACAGAACCATTGACCATGAAAGTAACAACGCATCATAACTCTCAGGTCTACTCCATGGCCTCAGAATTGCTAGACAAAGAGCTCTTCTCTCTCTTTTAATCAAAGGCAACTCTCTCAACTAATTATCTTCCTGGAAATTCGTCTTCAAAACGACTCTGAAAGATCAAAATTCTCTCCCACCTAGCGCTTGGACCAGGGCCTTCATCATCTTGCTCAACTCCTGGATTTCAAGGACTCCATCTCCTTCCTCCATGTCCGACACAAGGCAAACTCCCTGGAAGACATAATAGCCAATGATATCTTCAAGGACAACGTTGACCTCCATGAACTTACCATAGAGGATCTCTCCAACCACTCCATCAGGAAAGTTTGTATCGACATTATGCTCAAGGACTCCTCTACCCCGGATCCTAGTGTCCACATGGCGGCCTCCACCACTCCCCTGAGCACGCATCTCGTTGTCTGGACGTGTGCCACCTCACCTCCCCCTCATGCGCTTTAACTATCCTCCTCCCCCGAGACGCAACTCCATTATTCCACCCATGGCTCCCGCTCCCCACCTGCGCGACCTGTGTACGCTCCTTCAACTCACATGCTCCCAAAGCTTGGCAACCTTAATGGGGCCAGATTTGACACCCCCTCATCTTGGCGCTCTTCTCTCAGCCACCCACAATCTCTCCCCCCATTCTCTCCTTGTCTCCTATGCAAATTGGCTCTCGACTCTTCACAGATAACGTCCCTCTGTTCTCAGCGTAAGGTGGTGGCTCTCCTTTGCGCCAAGATTTCTCAATTGATATCTCATGCCTCCTTGCAGGTGTGCCACCCCCACGTTGGGGAAAAGTGGCCATGGTAGGAGAGCCTACACAGTTCCTCCCCCACCCCTCCTGGTCAACTAGGATGGGTATGATCATTTGGTTCCGGGCTCATTGTGGCAACTGCTTGATGACTGGAAAGACGAGGTCTCGAGCTCCCTCCCGACATCCCGTTGCATCTCCATGCACCATCGGAGCTATTGGGTGGTCAAAAACCTCCTCGCCCACACCCTCCTCAGCCTCCCAGGCGTTCATTCCAAGCCCCTCTAGCTCGCCTCGCTCACCCCACTCCCCCACAGTTCGTCCTCCTCCCTCTACTCCTCCCTCCCCCAACACCTGTCCTCCTCCCTCTGCAGCCCACCATAACACCTCAACGCCTCAAGAGACTCCTAGCATTACAGTTGAGGCGACTGCTCCAGGCACGCATGGCTCATTGAAAGCAACTACTCCAGGCATGAAAAGCTCGTTGACTGCTCCAGGCATGCACAACTCGTTGAAGGCTACCTTCATCAAAAGTGCAGACCTATCGGTCAAGCATCCAAGTTCGAACAACTCCAGCTCCTCGAGTGACAACGACAACAATTTTGGTGGCTGCCCAGTTATTGACGAAACTCCTACGGATGGCCCTTGTTCTTGATGTCCAGGCCTCTGCACTACTTCAAGGTTGTTTTTAGCATTTGCAAGTTTTATTGGTTTTTTCACAAAAAACACACAGACTAAGCCTGGTTTCCCACCAAAGGCAAGCAGAATTCTCAAGTCTCTCCCTGCCTGGTTTTCCACTAAGAACAGTCCCAATTTTTGTCCACTCTCAGGGACAACACTGTGTTTATTTTAATTGTATTTTACTGTATTTTAATAAAGTAACTCTTGAACTTACTATATATATTAATATATGTATACAATGTATACATATACATTGTATATTAATATAATATTAATGTGTTAATATATATATATATATATATATATATATATATATATATACATACTATATTCATATATATACATTTATTATTGTTTTAATATATTAATAATTATATTAATGTATTAATATATTATTTATGTATTAATAAATTATAATTAATTATGGTTTATTATTTTTTTAACTAGTAAAATATGCCATATGAAGTTTACACAGCCAGGAATAAAATATATTCAAGACGTTCTTCAATTTGGGATTATGTCTTTAGTTGGAACATTTTTAGCCAATTCGTTGTTGATAGGCATGAGACGACCATTGTTGCACCTTGACCACCCTTCCCAATCTTAACAGTTGTAGCGCAATGGCACTAACGTTGGTTATGAGCATCGTTCCCACGGGTTGATCGTTGAACCATTTGATATTGACAGGTGGTATCAGAGCATGGCAATCCACCATACCATATCTTATTTCCAGCGTCTCTGCAACCAGGCTGGGGTAGGTCTTGTATTCAACCACTTGCTTGGGGCTATACAAGGGCCGTAGTCTAATGAAGATGACACTTTAATTCTATTAGATGAGACTCCGCCCACAGTGTCAGAGCTTGAGATGAGATTCCGACTTCAGAGATAAGCACAAACTATGCCCTTGAGATAAAACTGCCCGAAATGAGAGATGACACTTCTATATATATATGCATACACTAGGTTCACAATTAATCTTTTGGAATGTTAGAAAAAAATCATCTTCATTGCAACTTGCAATTCATATCATGTGAATTGTAATTCATAGCATGTGAATTGTAATCTCATAATCTCATGTAAATTGCAACCTTACATTTTGTACTTTTAAATCTAAAATTTAAAGGTTAAGAATTACATCATGCAAATTGTAATTCGAGACTCTGCACATTGAACATAAAATACTAATTTTTGGGGAAAAAGCACTGAGAATGAAGGGTCTTTTTATTGTCAAATAAAAATAATAGAAGTGACTTCTTGTTTGTATGGGTGAAATAGGGATTTTTGTTTGATTTTGGGAGTTTTTACTTAGTTTCTTTAGTGTTGTTAGTATAGGATATTGAATTCTGAAAATATAACAAGCCATGATTAAATGGTAAGACAAGAGGGCATGGTATAAAACAAGAGGGCTTGTCCTAACTGTTGAAGGTTTTAAATGGTATCTTCTTAAAAGAACACATGACCTACAACTTAATTTGGGAGATTCACCACACATAAATCAGAGAGTAATGGTGAAGATAGTACTTAATTTGGGAGATTCACCACACATAAATCAGAGAATAATGGTGAAGATAGTAGTCTCCTTGTGCAACCATTTAAAATCTAACTAACCTATCCCATTCTTAATTGTTGTGACCATTAGTCAAGCTACATTTTTATGATTGGGAATGTAGATGTACAAAAATATTAGAGAATTGTTATTATAATAAAAGCATGATTATTTAAGTATATTTATGTTCCTTATAATCTGCAATGTTTATTTTTATTCACTGCATTTGATGATGTTGGGTTTTGAAACATCTTCATAATTTTGTGCCCCCTAGAAGTTCACAACAAAAATAAAAAAAATTAAGAATAACACATATAGTACATAATATTATAATATTTAAATGACAGGCAATTTTAAAAATAAACCGTCATAAAAAAAAATTGTTTGACTGGTAGGAGAGCCTAAGTCCTATGAGAAACCCAGTCCAATGCGAAGACCTAGCCTTGTGGTGAAACATGGTTCAGAAACAAATTCAAGACCGAGACGACGAAGAACTCAGGCTCAATGACATGGACAAATTGATCGATTGGTCATGTGTCCAAGTGAGCCAGAGGCAACTGTGAGCAAATTCTCTTAAACAGGCCTGTACTTCATGTATCAACTGAAATTTGTCTGTTCTTGCAGGCCTATACTGCAAACAGTACATGACAACCTCTCTCCTTTCCCTGAACAAGTGAATCAGTGCTTCCTTGCAACGTCAATCCCTACTGAGTCACACAGGTTGTGGGTTCTGCATTTACTATAAAATTAACTTACTATTAAATAACAATTTATATCATATTAACATGATGAGTATTATACATCTACCAGCGTTGTCTATACGTTTTTTTTTCTTGTTTGGCACTGTCCTTACACAATGACAAAGCATAAATAATATTACTGATTAGAGCCTTTATTCACTGTTTATTTATATTAAATTTGGTAGAATCCCTGTTTTTTGGTTCTTAAAATGACAAGAACTTCATTTTTATAGTGATAATAACCAGTTCTTGGACTAAAGTCTTCAGACTACATCAAAAACCAGACAATGAAAAACTTAATCTGAAGACTTCACTCCAAGAACTGGTTAACCAGTACCAATTCTTGGAGTGAAGTCTTCAGACTTACATCAAAAACAGACAATGAAAAACTTAGACTGAAGACTTCACTCCAAGAACTGGTTAACCAGTACCAGTTCTTGGAGTGAAGTCTTCAGACTACATCAAAAACCAGACAATGAAAAACTTAGTCTGAATCTTCAGGTTACATCAAAAACCAGACAATGAAAAACTTAGTTGTTTATGTGGATGAAAACTCATTAACAGTCCAATTCTCAATATCAGTGTGCTTTTCCTAACCAGGTCAAGAAAGCCGGACGAAGACTTCACAGAAGTGATACAATCTTTTAACAGTGCTCTAATCACGAGATTAACACACAGTACAATATGAAAAGCAAACACCAGAAGATGGCGCAACAAAATGCTCATGGCCCAATAGAAACACCAAAATGCCCATAACCCAATAGAAACACCAGTCGGTAGAGACAGTAGAGACATTTTCTGCGGTTTATGCCAAATTTTGCAAGACATCAGGAATATAAAATCTCTTAATTCTGTGTTATCTATGGAAAAACACATAGCATTGACGTTCTTAATTTATCCACAAAGAAACCAAGTGTTAAGTATCAGTGAAACACTAGTAATAAACACTCATAATCGAAAAGAGAAAGATGCAAATAGAAAAAACAGATCAAATCTCATTTCCAATAAACCACACCTTTGAATAACAGACTCTGTGGAAGCGATTTGTGTGCTTACCCTTCACAGAGAAGGATCATCCTCTGTTCGTTTTCGTCCACTGGTGTTGTGTTCGAAACCTGCTGCGCAGAAAGAGATATTTTCCTTCTGGTGTTGTGTTC
>JZKD02S1702364.1:609550-626291 GCA_000966675.3 Picea glauca | reverse complement strand
CGACCTTCTTCATAAGGTCCTTTCACATCATACATTCACATTTTCATCATGCTTTAGCATGGTAATTCCTGTATTAGGATTAATTACAAATTTGGGGGAAACAGGGTGTTACAATATCGGATTGCATTGTGTCATAGTCATTGACTATATCATCCAAGTGTGCATGTAGGTTGCGCGTGTTAAGTGAGATAATTGATACATATGAGTTTGTTTGTATGGATTGGTAATCATATTGTATATTTAACTTTGAAGTACTACTAAGGCGTTTCATCTCAATATCAACTTTGTGTTTGACTTTGAAGTTATCTTTTGTAAGAGGACTTAGTAAATACAAGGAGTCTATACTTCTGACATGGGACAGTGTTGTGTATACAATTCCATGTATTTGAATTCTAGCAGGGTCAAATGCAACACTATCAAGTGTTAGTCCTTGTGATCTGTGGACTGTATGTGCACATGCAAGTTTAATTGGAAACTGTTTCGAATCTTCGGTCGACCTGTCTTTGCCGATGTCGATACTGGTTTTGACATTCGCAAGATAGGTTTCCAATCGCTTGCAGTGTTTGAATTATATAGATAAGCCAACTTGTTTGCTTGTCGATGGCCTATATGCAGTTCATGGAACTTAATCCAAAGGACATCAAGTTTTTATGTTTTGGTATAGCCTTTGAGTATTCCATTTGCACCATTGACCAAGCCATCATGTGAATCATAGTTGCAGGCATATATTTCAACCAACATGTCTAATTTCAGGACAAGTTGCAAAGACAAAGTGGTTGTATGATCATGATGTGGCACATTTCCATGGTTGTATTCTTCGAGGTCAATTGAATTGATGATGATATCATCGCCAAGCATGAGAAATAACATGTACCTGTTATGCATTGCAACATCCCTATTCGTGTAGAACAGGTAAGGGAATGTTGGGTTTGTTGGTGCAGGTCACATGCACCTTGAATTGATATATGTTAAGTCATCACGTGCTTGGTTGTTTGTTCGCATTCTATTTAGAATTGCAATAAATATTTCATCTGTCTGGCGAATTGTAGTATGTAATTCAAAGCATTTTATATTGTATTTCCAGAATTCATGCATCAATGTTTCATGTTGACCATAGGTTGTTCAAATATCAAAGAATCTTGGATGGGTTGTGCCTGGTAAAGATCCCCATAGAATATCATGTCAATGTTTCCAAATTATTTCGTGTAGACATGTTTTATGTTTCTTAGTCGGTTGTCAATGGAATACAAGAAGAGAATTCCAATAAAATATGCCTCATCTATGAAGACAAGTTGCAGTTCATCATAAAGCTTAGACAAGGTATCTAACATTTCCTTGCTGAGTGGAAGAAACTGTGACTTGTTAAAAGACATAAAAAATGCAGAGTGCATTGTTGTTTCACTTGCATTATATGCAACTTTTCCTGTGTATGCAACTATTAGCCCCTTTGGTTTCATAAGATCAGAGGAATTGTTTGAATCATAGATTCATATAAGCATTTGGAATAGTGATTTCATTGTGAATTTCTTGCATGTTCCCACTTCACCTGTAAGGAACAAGTGCACATGAGTGTGCATGTTCAAGCATTTTTTAAGCGCAATGTCCTTTAGAATTGTTTGTTGTTCTCGATTCAACAAACGTCTGATTATGTGGTATTCATTATTTTCAATAAGGAAAGGATGTTTTGTGACTTGAAAACCAAGATTGATACGTTTTTCAATGCCACCTTCTCAAGGATGAGGCAAATCTACTTGCAAGTCATAGGACTCGCAGAGAGTTCTAGTTGTTTTATGGTTTGTGAATGTCTCATCAAGATTGTCAGGGTTTTCTAGTTCATTAACTGCACTTTCTAGATCACCCCATGTTGGATTAACATTGTATGTAAATCTAGATTCATTGGTTTGTACTATAGTCTCAGAGGCAATATGCGTAGCTTCCCATGTAGGGAATTTATGTTTTAATGTGTTTTCGTTTTCATCGAACGAAACGTATAACAGTAGTTTTTCTCTACAATAGTTTTCATAGCTAGTATGTTTGTTGTATTTGACAAAGCATATTACAGAGGGTTTTTTCTTTTCGATATGGGTGCACCATTTTTTTTGTAATGCGATACGAACTCTGCTAAGCATATATGCTTAATAGGAKATGGAYGYTGGAGGTAATAATCAATAATAGAGCRACATAGMAYGTCSTATGAATTGTCARTCTCTTGTTCTAGAAAAGACAGTGGTTTAAGCACAAATGTGCATTTCTCAAGTGGGGATGTGTTTATGAAGACACATTTCCTTGAACTACAATTGAGGGGCAGGGAAAGTGCAATGTGGACTGCTTGTTGAGCAAACATTTGTTGAAGATTAAGTAATGTATTTCCAAGCGTACATATCATTTGCATAGCATCAATATGACTTCTTTCATGTTCTTTGCACACTCTTCTGAATGCACTTGTCATAGATTTGTCAACCTTTGTCATATACGAGGTACAATACGATGTTGCAACATATGCATTGAGGACATACTGTGCATCTGTATTTGAATTCCACATAACTGGCATGCCCTTGGAGAAACTGTTGTTCCAAATATGGGAAAGTTTTTGTTTAAGAAAAACTGTTGGTTGTTTAAGCGTACATTGTATGGCTTTGATATATTCATCTTCTGTTAGATTTAGCTCTATCAAGAAGTCGTCGAAGCTCATTAACTCATCAAAGTCTCGTTGTTCTATAAATGCAAACAAGGATTTAGATTTCTCAATGACAACATTGTCCTCTAAACTTAGTGGCTCTATGATTCTTGTTGTTCTCATTGGCGACACAGGGAAGTTATATCTGCAATGTGAGTTTTTTCATTTTTTACAACTTTTTGTATGATAATGTCTATGAACTTTGGAAAGTTATGGATGCAAATGATCTATGTTGCATGTTATGTATTTCTCCACAAACTGCTTGATCCGTGAGTTGTTTTCAGTTCCATATACCGGTGCACCCTCTATCCACAACAATGTGTGGTCATGCTCACTCCCCCTATTCTGGAACTCAGTCACAAAAAAATAGTTCGATATTTTTCTGAAAAATGTTTCATCATGGAATATCAATTGTCTCAAAGCATTTATTCTATGTCTATAGTAGCGAGTACATGTGACTGGGTCTTTTCTTATGAGTTAGTCAATGTCATCATTTTCCAGTGTATGAGTTTGTTTTTTTTGTTTCCTGTTCCTATGCAATTCAGACACCATAGCCACCAACGGATCCCAACGATGATCTACACTTATAAATGTGATGAAAAATGTTGGCGGTCCCAATTGTCGGATAATTGCAAAAATAGTTTTCTTGTTTTGTTGCAAATAGTCAAGAGAGATGCGAATGTTTTTGAAATCTATGTATCCAATATCAGATTTTAGGATTTTTTCTAGGTTTGCTTTGTACTTGACATCTTTGGCCAACAACTTTCTTCCTTGTAGCTAGCCTTTTATTATTCGCACCCACATGAAAGACAACACTTTCCCAATGATTATACACATTGTTTTGAAAAACAAATTTGTTATGTGACAGGATAAGTCGCCGCTTGAATGTAGCAACTCCCATCGAACTATTTTATGGTAACTGAATCATTCTGTAATGTTAGTAGGACGTGGATCTCCATATAATAGTGTTGGGAAGTTCATTTCCTCAGCAAATTTGTCCTTGAATATTCCAAGTGGACGTTGCCCCTCAATAGGTGCAATTTTGACAATCTTGTCTTGCAAGTCAAGAATGCGTTGTGAGTCAATGAATCCATGTATCAATGTTTCAACAGGTGTTTCATTCTCCAATTCATCGCTTGTATCAAATTCACTAACAGTTTCGAGAGTCTATGCAGAGGTGACATCCCCTTCTCCAAGAACATTGTTCCAGTTCTCATTTATACAAATTTTCTTTGCTTTGTACAGGGTCCTGGAACATAATTCTTTTAATGCTTTCATGACAACATGCACATTCACTTTACCTGTCTGGTATGCATTCTTGTATTGAAAGCATCTTTTGAGAGCCACAACAATTGTCATTGTATCGCTAATGAATTGTAATATCCCAGGCCGAACCCAATTGTATATGTAAATGCAATTGTACTTAAGTTGGTGAGTTGTTTGATATCATTTTTAGCATGCACCTTTCATGGCATAGTGCGCGCATGTATTGCGTAGTAAAAGGATGAAGAGTGCATATTTTTGGATACTGTGCACATCAACTTAAGTGCGCATGATTTTGAGGCCTGAGATCCTTTGTGTATATGTTGTGTTTTATAGGCTGGTGAGCCAGTTATTATAAGCTAGGATGCTTATGTTTTGATTAGGCCGGAGAGCCTAGATGTTAAAGGCCAGTGTGCCTACTTTTGTATATATCTCATGATTAATAGAAAATACATCATTGCGCATAGACCGACCATGATAAAAGAGATGGGGGACTAAACTCCACTAGTTAGGGAAAGGGAGGGCTAAAAGTTAAGGAAAAGGGTTAACCTAGGGAGCTTAAGCCAAAAAGGAATATTAAATCAATATTTCTTAAGTATAAAGTATGGATAATTATTTTATCCTAAGTTCTAAATTTGGGGACAAGTGGGCCAAAGTAGCTCCCAACATGACAAGTTTCAATTTGGGGACATGCATACATATTGTTGGAACTTAGTTCATTTTTCTATCTTTTCCATCATTCCTTCCATCATTCAACCATGATTCCATGACCATTTCACTCACGTAGTCAATTATCCCTCGTACCTTCCTATCACTGTACCTGAACCTGTATCCATAGCCATTCTATGTTCGTGTAGCTGGTTATCTTGGGAGATGGATTGAAGAAGCGGGTTGTCAGGTCCATGGGATATTGAAGAAGTGGGTTGTCAGGCCCATGAGCAATTTCTCTCTGGGTGAGAGAATTGTTGGGAATTGATTTCCTGAAGGTGTTGAACTGCAACTATAGTGCTCTGAGACTTCCTGTCCGGCCTGTTCCTGAAGCCTGGAAAGGAAGTGGGGCAATCGAAGGACTGTTGAGCAAAGAAGGGGCACACTTCCTAGGTGGGACAGACATGTGGGGAATGAGAGACTGTAGGTTGTTAGTTTGAGTTGGCACCTGAGACGGAGTCTTTCCTGTTGTCTATGAGCCTTTAGCCTGGTTAGGAATCCCTTTACCCGGGTGGAGTTTAGTCTCAGCTCAAGGGTGACTCACTGTTGAGAGTGATGAACAATGTGGTCTAAGGCTGGGAGGTTCATGGAAGGTCTGCACGCAGTTGGTGACATTCTTACCAAGATAAGTGCCAATTGTGTTATAAATTTACATGTTGCATTGTTATTTATGTGCTTATTTTTATGGGTTATCATATGTGTAGTCATAACTGTGTTTACTTTTATGGGTATTTCCTGTATATGTTGCATGTATATGTTTATTGTTATTTCAGTGTGAATCTGTGTATTTACAGATGTATTTGTATGTTTACGTTTTATATATAATGCTTCCGCAAGAGTTCTATGTGTATGTATTTTAATTGCATGCAGTTAAAATACATACACACAGAACAGTTCAAAAAATTTATGTGGCATAGCTCAGTTGGATGTTGGGTATGTTACAGTATGTTCCGCAGTGAGAGAACGAAAGTGTTCTCTCATGTATCGTGGCCCGGCCTGGGTGGCTGGGGACATTACAACATGGTATTAGAGCTTTAGTTTTCAACACTGAGCCTGGATGGGCTGAACAAGTTGAGTCGATGCAAAATTTCACAGAGGATTTATTTCGAAGTGGCCAAATTTCAAGTCACAGAGCGCCCATGGTAAATTTTAGAAACAATGATGCGGAATTGGGAAAATCCCCAATTTATGTTGATAAATTCATGAAAAAATAGAGAAATTCAGACAAGCGGTGAGATATTATGTATTTAATATCTGTTCTAGTGAATTTGGACCAGGAATTGGTTGAATTTGAAGTTACAGTAAAGCCATGACAGATGGAGCGAGATTAGTAATTAAAGTTCTCAATTTGTGAATTGAGTGTGGAAAAAATTGTTCCAGAAATGTCAACCCACAACGATTTATTGTTGCAGAGGTTGAGCTAGTGTTATCGAGGTGAAATTGAAAAATTTTCATAGTTGCAGAATGTCTATGGATGAAATGGGGAAAAAGTTAAGCAAAAGACCCAAATTCTGCAGCGAAATTCACGAAGAATTGATGCGCATAAAAATGAATGTGCGCAGGTGGGCGCACTAAAAATGCATGTTGCGTAGTGAAAAGCTTGTGATAGGTAAAATTGGGCACAACGCGGAAAAATTTTGGTGTGCTGGTGTGCGTAGTATATTTTGGCACCGCACGGAAAAATATGGTGTGCAGGTGTGCGCGGTAAATTTTGGCACAACGCGGAAAAATGTTGATGTGCTGGTGCGCGCGCTAAATTGTAGCATCACGCGGAAAAATGATTGTGTGCAGCTGCATGCACTAAATTTTGCATTGTGCGGTGTGCATAAGCATAATAAGGTGTGCGCAGTGTGCACACACATAATAATGCATCGCGTGGTGTGAGCAGTATTGGCAGAGTGCATAGGGGTTTGGTTGGTGCGCGCGCAATATGGGTATATGTTGTCGCGCGACAGTTTAGTCAATGGTGCGCGCAGAGTATTTGTGCGACGTGGGGACGTATTGAACATTAGCATGGTGTAGTGCATAGAGTGAAATGCACGCGGAATATCAGCGCACGATACAAAAACTGTGTGCAACAGGTACAGTGCAATAACAAAATTTTGCGCGGTGGATATTGGCGCGCGACAGAAAAGTAGTGTGCGCAAGTTATTGGCGCAACAAAGAAGTGATACACAGTGGTTTTAAAGTGCATGAAGCACGATTTACCTTGTTTTGTTGTTGCGCATGGAAAATATGGGTTACAGATTGAAATTTGTGCGCATGAAGATGTTTGAAGGGTGAATAACAATAGAAAACCAGTGATTTCTGTGACGTTTTAACATCATCTTTTTGCAGCGCGTTTTTGAGGCCCTTAAGAGCGTTTTTAGGCACTCAAAAACCACGAGAACAGAGTGTGCCTTGGCATACTCTATCTCTGCAACTCAAATAGAATATCTTGGAGAGAGATTTCTAATGGTGTAAACGGTTCGTCGAACGGAGCTTTTATGAGAAACTTACAACACAAACAATGGAGGGTAAATTTTAAGACCCATCTAACTTCAAAGGGCCATAACTTTATGCTCCCAAAATTAGATTGAGATGCAGGAACAATCAATGGAAATCTATTGAACCATAGAAGACATTCCAAGATCTGAATTAAATTTATGGGCATGTTAAAAGTGTTTAATATGGCAAATAAGGTACCTGTAGCATACCAGTTACAGTATGGTATTTTGGTCTAGAATTTCAGCTGTAACTAGCATTCCATAACCCAGAAAGAGGTGAAACTTGAACAAAGTGTCCATAATATGTATATCAGGAAATCCAATTGAGAACCTATGAAAACTCCAAAGGATTAGGTGCAAAAAAACATATTTACAACGCAGAGTTGCGCCTAGTTGAAAAATGATCAGAAAAATTAATGGGCAATTTTTAAATAGCCATAACGTTTTGCTCGAGACTCAGAATTGAGCATGGGAGCAGGCATTGGAAAGGTATTGGGTATTGGAATCTAAGTATCCACCCATAAAATTCATCTGGGCACTTAATTTTTTAGGAAATTAGAAGAAGTAATTCTGATATATTATTGAACCAAAATGGTTCATATTTTTCATGAAAATGATTGAAACAGTTACCCTGACAGAGTTTTGTTGGTTTCACATTTTGCAGAGCTAACAACAACTAGATCAGATCAAGATCAACCCAGGTTCCATAGGAATGGAAGAGACACAGGGGACTTACAACCAGGAAGATGAGATTAGAGGGATGGATGTCCATTTGGGCATTGAAGGAACAAACTCCAATGGACATGGAGAAGAAAGGGATGAAAATGTGAATATGGTAGAGACCATTATAAATTTGCAGAAGGATGTCCAAAGCCATAAAAATGATAATGAAAGGCTTATGAGAGCCAAGGAGCAACAGGATGACTTCAATATGAAGTTAATGCAGAGCTTGAACATAATAGAAAATAAATTGGATAAGGAGAGTGGCTCAAGCAAATCTGGAAATCACTGATCTCATGATGAGAAAAGAAGAGAAAGAAGTGTTAGCAGACATCACCATCACTCCCTGAGGAATTCTAATAAGAGGGTACACAACAACTCAAGTCTATCCCCTGTCAGGAAGCATAAGGGGTTTGGTGTGGATGAGCTACGAGGAGAAATGAGCAAAATCAATCCTCCTACATTTGATGGTGAGCACAAGAAGGATGAAGATGCAGAGACATGGTTGTTAGGCATGAGAAAGTATTTCCAATTGCATAATTATTCTTCTCATGCAAAAGGTAGAATTGACATCTATCAACTCAAGGGAAAGGCATCCATGTGGTGGGATCAGCTTGTGCAGGGGCAACACATTAAAGAGAAAAAGCGTTACTTGGAGGGAATTCAAGAAGTATTTTGAGAAGAAATACTTGACTAAGAGATACTATGACAAAAAAATGAAAGATTTATTTGAAATCAAGCTTGGGAGTATGACAATAGATGAATATGAGAGAAGGTTTTTAGAACTGTTGAAGTATGTCTCTTTCATCAAGGATGAGACAGTTAAAATTCAGAGGTATTTGAGTGGATTTCCATCATTCATCAGTGAAAAAATACAGTATGATGATCCCAATACATTGGAGGAGACCATAAGGCGAGCCAAATGCCTATATGATCAACAAAAATCAAGGCGAACCAAAAATCTTGGGAAGACAAAAATAAGTTCAAGGTGGATCAGAGGAAGAAGGGATCTAAGCCTCCACTCTTTAGAAGTAATCCTCAGGGACAACAAACTCCTAGAGAACCCAGAACGATTGACACAGGGGGTCAAAGTCCAAGGCAACCACCTATTCAATGATGGGGTTGTAAAGGAGATAATATGTTCAAAGATTGTCCTCACAGAGGTGAAAAAGGGAGGATTTTTCACAATGCACAGCAAGTTGAAATAGTGGATGACATGGGAAGAAATGTACCAAGGATCTATGCAGCCCTGGACAAAAAGCAAGAAGAGTATCAGTCACATATGATTGAAGTGGAAGGTATTATCAACAACCAAACCATTGCTATTTTAATTGATTCGGGAGCTATTCATAGTTATATAGATCCTAACATGGTGGAAAGTTTGCATTTGCCAAGAAGCAAGCATGGAAAATATTGGTTGGTGCAGTTGGCTACCAGATCCAAAAGAAAAGTAAATGAGATGGTTAAGTCACGTCTTATGGACATGAATGGACTAAACACTAAGGCATATTTGAACATCTTGCCTTTAGGTTCTTATGACTGTCTAATTGGGATGGATTGGTTGGACCAACATCATGCCATCCTAGACTGTCATAACAAGGAATTTACTTGCTTGGATGAGGAAGGGAGCCTAAGGAAGGTGCAGGGAATTCCCAGGGCAGTAACCATCAGAGAAATTTCAGCATTGCAGCTGAAAAAATGTTACAGAAAAGGGTGTCAAATATTTGCAGCACATATGGAAGATACACCTAAAGATAAGGTTCCAAATTTGGAAGATCATGCAGTCCTGGAATATTTTGAAGATGTGTTCAAGAAGGTACCAGTACTACCCCCAGAGAGAGATATTGATTTCTCTATAAATTTAATGCCTGGAGCAGCTCCAGTGTCAAAGACTCCTTACAGAATGAGTACACTAGAGTTGAAGGAGTTGCAAATGCATCTTGAAGAACTTATGAAGAAGGGGTATATATGCCCAAGTGTGTCACCTTGGGGTGATCCAGTATTGTTCATGAAGAAGAAAGATGGGACATTAATATTGTGCATTGATTTAAAACAGTTGAATAAAGTGATTGTTAAGAACAAGTATCCTCTACCAAGGATTGATGATCTTTTTGATCAATTGAAGGATGCAAAGATATTTTCAAAGATAGATATTAGGTCAGGATACCATCAAGTAAGGATTAAAGAGGAAGATATTAGCAAGACCACCTTCAGGACAAGGTATGGTCATTATGAGTTCACAGTGGTGCCATTTGGGTTGTCAAATGCACCATTTATTTTCATGTGCTTAATGAATGGTGTTTTCCGAGAATATTTAGACAAGTTTGTCATTGTATTTTTGGATGACATCCTTGTATATTCTAAGTTAGAAGAAGAACATGAGCGTCATTTGAGGATGGTGTTGCAAGTATTAAGGGAGCATCAGTTATATGCCAAATTGAGCAAGTGCTCATTTTATCAGAAGCAAATTCATTATTTGGGACATATCATTTCAAAGGATGGGATAGCGGTGGATCATAAGAAGATAGAAGACATTAGAGAATGGTCAGCACCAAAGAATATGACAGAGGTCAGATCATTCATGGGCCTTGTAGGCTACTACAATATATTTATTGAAGGATTTTCAAAGATTACACACCCAATCACTTTCTTGCAAAGAAAGGGTGTGAAGTTTCAATGTACATTGGATTGTGAAAAGAGATTCCAACACTTGAAACAATTATTAACAAGTGCTCCAATACTAAGGATTGCATACCCAAATGAAGAATTCATTGTATGCATAGATGCATGTAAAGAAGGAATTGGTGGAGTCCTCAGTCAAAATGGGTTTGTTATATGTTATGAATCAAGGAAGGTAAAGGAGCATGAAATAAACTATGCCACTCATGATTTGGAGTTTCCAGCCATAGTGCATGCCTTGAGGAAATGGAGACACTACCTCGTGGGGAAAAGGTTTGAACTCAGGATAGACCACAACGGTCTGAAATATTTATTTGATCAAAAAACTCTAAATGCTAGGAAAAGCAGATGGTTAGAATTTCTAAGCGAATATGATTTTGATATAACACATATCAAGGGGAAAGAGAACAAAGTGGTTGATGCACTTAGCAGAAGAGTGCATGAATTTCATGCTACAACCATTAGCATGTACCAATCAAATTTGAAAGACAGAATTTTAGAGGCTGCCAAGTTAGATTTGCATTAGAAGGAATTAATGGAAAAATTACAACAAGGTAATTTGCAACAGAAAATTGAAGATTACAAGCTAGATAATGATGAAATTTTCATGTACAGGGGAAGAATTTATGTACCAAATTCTCAGGAGTTGAAAAATATGATATTGAGAGAAATGCATAATGTACCTTATGTTGGGCACCCACATTATCAAAAAACTATTGCAGCTGTCAAGAGCCAATATTATTGGCTAGGCATGAAGAAAGAGGTTGTTGATTTTATTTCCATATGTTTGGAATGTCAAAAGGTAAAGGCTAAGCATAGACACCCAACTGGTTTTTTATAGCCATTACCCATTCCTGAGTGGAAGTGGGAAGTTGTAACCATGGATTTCATTACCAAACTTCCCAGAAAAAACAATCAACATGATTATATCATGGTAGTAGTGGATAAGCTTACTAAAGCTGCCCATTTTATTCCAGTTAAGCTCACTCATAAGGCATCGAACATTGTTGATGTTTATATGAGGGAAAATGCTAGATTACATGACATACCCAAGACAATTGTGTCTGACAGAGATCCAAAATTTACCTCAAAATTTTGGAAAGGATTATTTAATGGATTTGGAACAAATTTGAATTTCAGTACAACTTATCATCTAGAATCAGATGGACAAACAGAGAGAGTGGATAAAGTGATTGAAGATATGTTGAGTATGTATGTGATGGATAAACCATCAAAATGGGAAGACTACCTACACTTGGTAGAGTTTGCTTATAACAATGGGTACCAAGCATCTCTAAAGATGAGCCCATTTGAGGCACTTTATGGCAGAAAGTGCAACACACCAGTAAGTTGGGATAACCCAGCAGATAGAGCAGTGGTTAGACCATATTTGCTCAAGGAAATGGAGGAGAAAATGATAAAAATAAAACAAAATTTAAAGGCTTCCCAAGGCAGGCAGAAAAGTTATGTTCATAAGGGCAGAACTCATAGGAAATTTAAATTGGGTGATCATGTATTCTTAAAAGTGAAGACCAACAGAAGTTCCCTGAAATTGGGAAATTGTTCAAAGTTGGCAACTCGCTATTGTGGGCCATTTGAAATCCTAGAGAGGATTGAACCAATGGCTTATATGATTGCATTTCTTGCATCTATGCATGTTCATAATGTATTCCATGTGTCATTGATAAATAAATATATACCTGATGCTAATCATATTATTGATTGGAATGTGATCCAGGTGAAGTAAGAAGGCGCTTTTCAAGTGCATCCAGTACGCATTATGGACCAAAAAATCAAACATCTCCGGAATCGAGCCATAGGGCTTGTAAAGGTCCAATGGACCTAGTACGGTCCTGAGGACGCTACTTGGGAGCATGAGGATGCAATGCAGGTAGAATACCCACATATTTTTTAGGATGTTTGAATTTTTTTTCTATATGTGTACGTGATGCTCTGAGGATAGTGCATAAATAAGGGGAGGGGATTGTAATATCCCCAGGCCGAACCCAATTGTAAATGTAAATGCAATTGTACTTAAGCTGGTAAGTTGTTTGATATCATTTTTGGTATTCACCTTTCATGGAATACTGTGCGCATGTACTACGCAGTAAAATGATGAAGTGTGCACATTTTTGGATACCATGTGTAGTAACTTAAGTGCACATGATTTCGAGGCCAGGGAGCCTTTGTGTATATGCTACGTTTTATAGACTGGTGAGCCAGTTATTATAAGCTAGGATGCTTATGTTTTGATTAGGCCAGAGAGCCTAGATGTTAAAGTCCAGTGCGCCTACTTTTGTATATATCTCATGATTAATATAAAATACATCGTTGTGCGTAGACCAACCATGATAAAAGAGATGGGGGACTAAACTCCACTAGTTAGGGAAATGGAGGTCTAAAAGTTAAGGAAAAGGGTTAAGCTAGGGAGCTTAAGCCAAAAAGGAATATTATATTAATATTTCTGAAGTATAAAGTATGGATAATTATTTTATCCTAAGTTCTAAAGTTGGGGACAAGTGGGCCAAAGTAGCTCCCAACATGACAACTGTCAAGTTGGGGACATGCATACATATTGTTGGAACTTAGTTCATTTTGCTATCTTTTCCATGATCTATTCCATCATTCCTTGCATCATTCAACCATGATTCCATGACCATTTCACTCACGTAGTCAGCTATCCTTCATACCTTCATGTCACTGTACATGAACCTGTATCCATAGCCATTCTATGTTTGTGTAGCTGGTTAGCTTGGGAGATGGACTGAAGAAGTGGGTTGTCATGCCTGTGGGATATTGAAGAGGTGGGTTGTCAGGCCCTTGAGAAATTTCTCTCTGGGTGAGAGAATTGTTGGGAATTGATTTCCTGAAGGTGTTGAACTTTAACTACAGTGCTCTGAGATTTCCTGTTCGGCCTGTTGTTGAAGCCCGGAAAGAAAGTGGGGCATACAAAGGATTGTTGAGCAGAGAATGGGCACACTTGTTGGGTGGGACAAACATGTGGGGAATGAGGGACTGTAGGTTGTTAGTTTGAGTTGGCACCTGAGACATAGTCTTTCCTGTTGTCTATGAGCCTTTAGCCTAGTTAGGAATCCCTTTACCCAGGTGGAGTTTAGTCTCAACTCGGGGGTGACTCACTGTTGAGAGTGATGAATAGTGTGGTCTAAGGCTAGGAGGTTCGTGGAAGGTCTGCACATAGTTGGTGACATTCTTACCAAGATAAGTGCCAATCGTGTGATAAATTTACATGCTGCATTGTTATTTATGTGCTTATTTTTATGGGTTATCATATGTGTGGTTATAACTGTGTTTATTTTTATGGGTATTTCCTGTATATGTTGCATCTATATGTTTATTGTTATTTCAGTGTGAATGTGTGTATTTACATATGTATTTGTATGTTTACATTTTATATATAATGCTTCCACAAGAGTTCTTTGCGTATGTATTTTAATTGCATGCAGTTCGAAAATTTTATGTGGCATAGCTCAGTTGGATACTGGGTATGTTACAGTATGTTCCACAGTGAGAGAACGGAAGTGTTCTCTTATGTATCATGGCCCAGCCTGGGTGGCCAGGGACGTTACATGAATTGTGGCAAGGCTTTTTGCACAACATCTAGTTGGACAAGCACATTAATAATTGATCATGTTAAGCCCATTTGGGGTCATTTATAGCCCCGGGGTCTGATTTGTGCAAATGAAATTATCATAGACACAAGTCTCTCTTCAAGTTCTGTAAGTGCACTTACATCTAGTAGTGGTGTATTACATCTTATTTGGTCATGTGTTGCAAAGTGTTGCAGTTTTCCATTTTCAAGCGACCGTTTGCATGGAAGACAAGTATTTCCACTAGAAAATGTTTTATCATTTAATGTCAAGCGGAGGTATTCGGCTTCCAAATCAGGCATGAAAGACTTAGTGTTTTTTGCGAAATTCAATTGATCGCAAATTTCACATGCAATGGAAGGAGTGTCTTTGATTTGTTTCTTATAGATCTATTTTGGATCTTTCTTCTACAGGGAAGTATGCGTAGAAAGTGTTTGTTGGTTTTCAATGGTAGCATTGCATGGTGTTGGCTCTAGCCCATGAAATGTGATTTTTTCCTCTCAATATGTGACCGTACATGTTTCTCTCATGTATCTACTTTTTCAAGATGTGGTAGGTTAACGTATGCTTGCCACTGAAAACTAGTTTCACTTGCTGACAAGCCATGTTGGAGGTGGAATCGACATTTCTTATGAGCGTTGCATCTTCACTGTCTCGATGATGCAAATTGTTATGTTCTTTTTCATTCGACATGTGATGTTTGTGCTCAACAGAAAAAGCAAAAATGTGATTATGTTGTGCAAGGAACAATTTTTTTTAGGTTGTGATATGTCAGTTTCTGTCTAGAAGGAAGCATAGTAATGTATTTTTTTATGTCACGTATGACCTTTTTCAAGTTATGCTAAGTTAGTCTACATTTGTTTTTCAAGGTCTGGATGACCTTGTGACAATTGGGATGAGTTTCATTCTGATTAAATAACATGCGACGTTTATGCAGATTCGATGTGGATTGGGTGGCATTGACACTGGACCCTGAACTGGTAGTATTTCCTATACCACCAATGTATTTTTTTCTCTCACATATGACCTTTTTCAAGTTGTGATAAGTTAGTCTACATTTTTTGTTTAAGCCCTGTATGGCCTCATCACAACATGGACGAGTTTCATTCTCATTAAATAGCATGTGACACGTATGCATATTCGATGCGGTTTGGGTGGCATGGACAATGGACCCTGAACTAGTAATATTTCTCATCAAAGGTTGATAATGGATATGTGGTGTATCTATTTTCAACGAGATGATGTCAATTGTTAGATTGTAGTTTGAATCGATACAATAGGAATGGACAGTGCCATCTGACAGGGCTGACCAGACCTGGATATTTACTCTGAATATGATATATAGCTATTTCAAACAGAATCTACCACCCTCTACATTTCCTTTTTCATATGGAAGTGCCATGTTTACAAGGTATTTTTGCCAACTTCCAATTTTTGACATATTTTCTAGGAGATATGGCAAAAGGTGTTGATGCAAGAAACTAAAATCCCATTGCATGCAGCCTATAATTGCATTGCAAAAGGATTGTACATTGTAAAGCCGCAACGACTGCACATCAAACTCTGTTGCTACCAAATAGAAAATTTCATTGAACAGACTATCTCCACAACTAGATGCAACATTTGTCGCTATCTGCAAGCCATGACAGTGTGTACGATGCACAATTAGTTTCCATTATGATTCAAGGTCTTTGCAAATGAGGGACAAGTAAATATGAGGTCCTCCAATATTGCATATGGATAATTTTCTATAGAGTAGTGGTTCATAATGACCACTGACAGGATTGCCATCATGGAATAAGATGCAATATGGATCGTTAGATGCAGTTTTGTTGAATAGTAGATAACTTGTTTTTCTTGTCAATGATCATATTCGAATTGATATATTCAGCCACCGTATACAAAATGTATCTCCCCAAAGTCCCCTCTCATGTGTAGGAAGAATTGCAGATGCAGACAACCACATCTTTGAAAAATACGTAGTGACATCATGTATTCCTTGCAACTGCCAAAGAAAATTAGATGCCAATTCGTATTGATACGACTCCAATGCCTCATCGTCACCATTTTTTAAACAACACAAGAAATAATCTATCAATCCATTACGCAGGTCAGTCGAGGAATAACAGAAATGCAATAGAACTTGAAATGCATTGAAAAGGAAATCTCCTACAGTATACGAGAATGCATCCAATCTAAAAATCCCATTGCTATACAATAACTGGTCAATGTCGTCATGTACAATGGAGTATGTATCTATTTCATAGGACTCAACATATATTACTTGTTTCATCTCTTAAGCTGTGATTTTCAAGATGTTTCTTAGCTATATTTAGTTTATATGCAAACAGATAAAAATAAATAAAAATAGAAAACTATAAGTATGGAATTGCATACCAATTCCGCTATGTATCCTTCAACCTTCTTCTTTTCAAATTCAATCCCCCTAGTCGCTACATCATATGACAAGAAAAAAAACGTACAATGAACAATGAACCAAACAGAAGAGACAACGTAAATGAAATAACATTACAAATTTGTTGAGCACAAAGACCGAGTATTCAAGGTATATCATTTTTTAACCTATTCCTGGCGTGCAT
>JZKD02S1702364.1:593226-606497 GCA_000966675.3 Picea glauca | reverse complement strand
GATCTTCTGTATAAGTCAGATCTACAGAAATACAGTGTTGGTATATTTGTCATTGATACTTCTTGAGGCACATCTTGTATTTCTTGGCATATTGATAAGGGTTTGTGGTACATAGTTGAGAGCTTGTATTTGTGAAGTGATTGATGTATTGAGAGGTTGAATATCAGAAAGGGTTTGATGACTAGATCATGTGAGGATTATTATACTTGTTCATGATTATGCACACCTATATGGCACATGACTAGAGAGAGATATATATGCTTTGGGTAAAGGTTATGTATGAGGATGCATGCATGGGGTACAATTACAGTCTAGATACAGTGACAGGTTACAGATCTATGTGAAAGAAGTTACAAAGGGTCAGAAGTGTTCAAGAGAAAGGAAACCGTAGTTTTTAGAAGGCATACGCAGGATGCATAACAGTTTGGTTGCGTACATACGGGGGATGAATAACAAATAGGGTGCATACATACACGTGTTGCAACACTACAGATCACGTACCTGTTGTATTTTTGTTGATACATGTTCAGTTTAGGTACAAATTGATTATAGAGCAGTTGTACAGGTTGGATGCAGGTCAGTGGTAAAGGTTGATACAGTTGTACAACTGTATATCTCATAGTGATAGTGTGATAGTGGTTCCATCATTCTACTTCTACATGAGGGTGGTTGGACATGGCAAGGATAGGTGGTTGTAGCCAACTTCTGGTTGTAGCTGGAAAACTTAGGGGATTTTAGCCTCCTTCTGGTTGTATCTGTAGAATTGGGGAGTTGGAGCTTCTCTCAGGTTGTAGCCTGAGAAACTAGGGGGTTGGAGCCTCCTTTAGTTGCAGCTGGAAAGAAAATGATTGTTATTCTTCAAGACATATAAGAAAAAACATTATGTGGTTTTCTCCCCCTTTAGGTTTCCACGTAAAACACTGGTGTATTGTGTATGTGTATGATTGTTCATTTGTTCATTGCTTATTTAGTTTGCATTTATTGGATGATAATGCTACATTGATATAACACTTGGATTATATGGTTAAAAATAATTAAATTGCTCTATTACTGATTCACCCCCCCTCTTAGTAATCCAACAATTGGTATCAGAGCAGGTTCCTTCAGAAATCAGCTTAACCACTAAAAGGTAGATCATGGAGAGAAACAACTTGTATAAAAATGGAGTACCACAGTTTTTTGGATAGAAGTATTCATTTTGGAGCATAAGGATGAAGACATATATACAGGCATAGGGATTTGAAATTTGTCAATCAATTGTAGATGGATACACAGTACCAACAGTTCCACCAACAAATGACAAAGCAGTGAAACTCGGTCAGAATAATTCCAAATCCACAAATGCACTTCTAAATGGTCTTGGTGAAACAATATTCACCAAAGTTGCACATTGTAAATCCGCTAAAGATATTTGGGACAAACTTTGAAATATTTATGAAGGAGACTCAAAATTCAAAGCTTCAAACTTACAGAGGTCAATTCGAACAACTAAAGATGAAGGAAGATGAGAATATTGCAACCTACTTCTTATGAGTCGATGAAATAATAAATACAATCATGGGATTGGGAGAAGAAATCAAAGAATCTGTAATTGTTCAAAAGGTACTAAGATCTCTTCCTATGATATTTGACCCTAAGATATCAACACTAAAATAAATAACAAATCTAAACTCAATAAGCATGGACGAACTACATGGAATCTTCACTGCATATGAAACGAGAACCAAACAGGAAAATCTAGATGTAAAAGAAGCAACCTTCAAAGCATCCAAAAGATCAAAGCAAAAGGGAAAGCAACAATAAAAATAACATAGCAACAATAGTGACATCTCGGAAGATGATGAAGAAGTGGCCAACTTTGTCAAAATACTGAACAAGGGAACCGGTGACATGTATAGAGGTAAGATTCCTTTAATTTGTTTTAATTGTGATGGTATTGGTCATTTTACTAACAAATGTCCTCATAATAAAAAGAGAAATGATGAAGGTTATTCAAAAAGAAAACAAACATATAAAGGCAAAAAAAGTTTTCAAGAAAAGCTTATGCACCAAAGAAGACATCTCATCATCAGATGAAGATGAAGTCAGTGACAGTGAGACATAAATAGTTCTATTCATGGTAGTAGAAGACTCTGATAAATAATACTTCGAAGAAGAATATGAAGAAGACAAAGAAGAATATGAAGAAGTCGCAGAAGAAATTGAAAAGGCACAAGTTGACTACTAAGAGGAATTGTTGAGTGCCATAGAAGTTATCAGAAGAGAAAAGAGGAAAAACAAGAAGCTACAAGCGAAACTAGACAAGAAAGAAGACACTAAGGAATTAGAACAAATGATCACAAATTTGAAGGTTCAAATTGAAGAATATAAAATAATTGAAGAAGCACTCAAAGAACAACTAGAAGGAAGAGACAGGATCATTGAAAATTTGGAAGCAAAGATTGTCACATTGAGAAATGATCTTCAAAAGAAAAATATGCAGAACAACTCAAAAGTTTTGAATGACATTATCAACAGTCAAAGGCCTAATCATGACAAGTCCGGACTTGGATACAATCTGACAGAAAAGGGATCAAGCTCCAAAACAACAAAACAAGAAACATATCCAAAAATCCATGAAGAAACAATCAAAGGGGATAGGAAGGTCTACAGAAAAAAATTGTAGGGACACTCTTCCACCGAGAAGATTCAAATTTAAGAATCATTGACCGACAAAAATAGATAGGTATTAGGAAGAAGAAGGATTCATAAGAGCACCTCCTTTTAGAAGGTCTTCAACTCCCAAGTATCAAACTATATTTTTTGGTTTATGTTATGCATGTAATAATTTTGGACATAAAGCTGTGAATTGCAGAGCTAACAACAGGAACATAAACAACTTTGAAAGTCATACACAAAATGGTTATCCAATAAGGCCTAGCGAAACACAGAGAAGAAGTTACAAAAGGTTTGAATCATTGAGCGTTGAAGTGGAATGCTACAAGTGTAACAAATTTGGACACATGGCTAAAGATTGCAAAATGAAAATCCCTCCTAGAGAACCACAACAGAACAACAACAATCACATACAAGAACCTCAGAAAAGGACATGGATAAGAAAGCAGAATCAATACAACAATGAAGAATGCACACTCGCTCTACAAGTTAAATAGAAGAAACATGGTTGGTATGTTAACAATGGTTTTTCAAAACACATGACAGGTGATAGAGACAGGTTTCTTACATTAAGAAAGGAAATATATGAACCAATCTTCTTTGTAAATGATGATTCAGCTAAAATAATTGGAAAAGGCACAATCAGAATTGGGAACAAGAATACAAAGACAGAAAATGTTCTACTAGTAGAAGATATGAAACATAATATTCTAAGTCTGATTCAAATGTGTGACCAAGGTCATAAAGTTACTTTTGATTCACAAAAGCGTGAGATAAGAAAAGAAGGTTCAAGAAAATTGATTGCTACAACTGCGAGAACTTCAAGCAACATATATGTGTTAAGTGAAATTGGAAATGAAAAGTTTGTCTAGGAAAGGAATATGAAAGTTGGCTATGGCACAGAAGAATGGGTTACATACATTTTGATAACCTTGTCAAAGTCAACAAAAGAGAAGAAGTCAGAGAAATTCCCCAGATCACGAAACCAACCAACACTTTATGCAAGCATTGTCAACAAGGAAAGAAAACAAAGACCAGGTTCAAATCAAAGGAATATTCAACGACAAGACCACTGGAAATTGTGCATACTGATCTAGTTGAACCAATTACAACAAAGGGTTTAAAAGGTGATACATACTTTATGTTATTAGTTGATGATTATACAAGAATGACTGTAGTTTTCTTTCTCAAGAATAAGTCAGAATCTTTTGAAAACTTCAACATCTACAAGGAAATGGTTGAAAATGAAATGGATTCAAAAATCAAATGCTTGAGATCTGATAATGGATGAGAGTTCACTTTAAAGGAATTTATGGACTACTGTAGTAGTCATGTAATAAAAAGACAATTCTCCTTTGCTAGGACTCCTCAACAGAATGGAGTTGTTGAAAGAAATAACATGACAGTATAGGAAATGGCTCAAACAATGCTAATGGATTCCAAATTGACAGATATTTTTTGGACACAGGAAGTGCATACAACAATTCACATTCAAAACATAGTAATGCTCAGAAACAACACTAACAAAACCCCCTATGAGCTATGGAAATGAAGACCAGCAAATGTGAAGCACTTCAGAGTTTTTGGAAGCAAATGCTACATCAAAAGAGAAGATGGCAGAATGGGAAAGTTTGACTCTCGTGTGGACAAATGAGTAATTGTTGGTTACTCAAGTACACGGAAAGCATACACGTGTTACAACCTAAGATTGAACAAATTTTTGGAAAGCATCAACGTAACAATTGATGAAACAGGTAGACAAGAATTAAAGGAAGAATAAAATGAACCAATGGAACAACTTTATGAAGAAGAAACAAAAGATGAAAAATAAGGGGAAGATGAAGAGGATCCGACAGAAGAAGAAGAGAAAGTTCAACAAGTTCCTCCAAAGACACCTAGCAAACGAGTACAAAAGAATCATCCTTTAGATCAGATTATCATAAACAAATATGCAGGAGTTGAGACTAGAAGAAGGATGCATTCACCAGAACAAACACACCTATCACTCTCATATACGATTGAACCAACCTGTTTTGAAGATGCCAACAAGGATGGATTTTGGAATAAGGCCATGGATGAAGAATTGGATCAAATAGAGAAAAATGACACTTGGGAATTGGTGTCCCCAAGGTGTAGGATAGTCAGTGACAAAGTGTGTTGTTAAGCCACTCCGTGATGTTAAAGTCATCGGTTCGAAACCTGCGGGGAAAAAAAATCCAGCCATGTTAAGGGTTGGTGTGGCTCAGGCTAGGTGCGATCCCTGGGTAATTTTGATGACTTAGATGCCCCTGAGTCATGGTTTCTTAGCCACAGGTTAGTCCCACATGTCACGAACAAAATAACAACAACAACAAAAAAAGATACTTGGGAATTGGTTCCAATACCAAAGGATAAGAATGTGATCGGCACAAAGTGGGTATACAAGAATAAATTGAATGAATATGGACAGGTTACAAGGAACACAACTAGATTGGTATGTAAAGGATGTGCACAGGTTGAAGGAATCAACTTTGAAGAGACATTTGCCCCAATTTCCAGAATGGAAGCAATCCGATTGCTTTTAGCTTATGCATGCTCCAAAAATATTAAAGTGTATCTGATGGCCGTAAAATCAACTTTTCTGAATGGGGAACTTGAAGAAGAAGTCTACATTGAACAACCAGAAGGATTTCAGTTGTCAAAGAACACAGATTATGTGTGTAAATTAAATAAGGCCTTGTATGGTCTAAAATAGGCTCCTAGAGCATGGTACTCTAGACTGGATAAATATCTACAGCATGGAGGGTTTAGAAAAGGAAGTGCAGACAACAACCTCTACATCAAAGTAAGTCAAGATAGTATTTTATTAATTGAAGTTTATGTTGATGATATTATTTCTGGTAGTGATGATGACAGGTTAAGACCAAAAATTGTAAAGGATATGCAGAATGAATTTGAAACATCATTACCTGGAGAATGTAAATGTGTTGAACCTGCACTGAATAGATCTAGATAAATAATAATACACACATTTGCAGAGAGAATTGGAGAAAGGAAAAGAAGGAGAGAAAGAATGAAAGAATTCTCATTAACCGTTATGAATAATGAATAATTTACACATGATATACTATGTATATCTCAATGAGTTCAACTTGAAGTGAACCAATGGGCCATAGTGGTGGTCTAGAGTGATTTGGACATACACCAGTAGTTACGGGAGTGAACTGTCACCTATTCTAGTCTCTTAGGCAGTTACGGGAGTGAACTGCCACCTAGTTGAGTTAATTAGTCAACTAGTCTTCAATTAACTGACTAAACATAGAGTAGTGAGGATTTAACTCAGGGAATCAAGGCTAATGCACCACTCTGGTGATGATACCAAGGCAAGGTCGAATTAACATGGTGATGATCCCAATGTTGCATGGTGATGATCCCAATTCAACATCTAAACTCAACTCAACTAGTCAAACTAAAGTGTCAACTAAAAGAGAATATTCTCCAGGTGGAATATTCTCCCCTAAAATATAGGAGACTGGATAATGACTAATTATGACTAATAAACAAGAAATAACCTTAGAAAAAGGAAATCCTAGGTCTGTGTGAAGTAACTCCAACACCCCCCCTGAACATCACTATGGTGAAAATAAAGATTAGGTCCCGGCAATGAGGCCATGTTAGGTACCCAAGTACAAAAGATACACTGAAAATAAAGTGAGGAAAGAGGGAAAACCTCATGGGAAAAAATCCCCCTCAAGGTACAATGTATGTAAAAATAAGAACTACAGTTTCTAGGCAACTGTGTCCTTCACTCCAAGACGACCTTGCAGAGAATGGAATTTCTTCTCAGTGAAGGTCTTGGTGAAAATGTCTGTCGTCTGTTCTACTGAAGAACAAAACTGTAAGTAGATGATCCCATTGTGTACTAAGTCCCAGATGTAGTGCATGTGGATCTTGATGTGCTTCATCCACTACCTCTGAACTGGATCTCTACAGAACTTTAGAGTGCTCTGGTTGTCACACCAGATGGCGATCAACAGATGAAACTGAATGCCCAACTTAGTGAGAAAATGTTGTAGCCACATAGCCTGAATGGTTATGTTAAATACCCCTCTGTACTCTTCCTCGGCTGAAGATAAAGCAATGGCAACTTGCTTCTTTCTCAACCAATAGATAGGCCTAGAACCAAGACTGAGTGAGTAACCAGTTGTGGACTTGCGATCAATGCTATCGCCAGCCTAGTCGGAATCAATAAACTCAATGAGATCTATTGTAGAGTCTGTTGCATAATGAATCCCAAAGGTGATGGTGCCCTGTATGCATCGAAGGATACACTTTGCATCTTTCCAATGTAGCTCATGTGACTCTTGCATGAACCTAGAAACTGTGACAACTGCATATGAGAGGTCTGGTCTGGAGTGTGTGAGATACAACAAGCTCCCCACTAGCTATCTGTACAGTGTGTTGTCAACCAGTGGAGTCACCCTGCCATCCTCAAGCTTGAGACAGTTTGATGCCTGATGCATCCTGACTGATCTCAAGTCCAAGGAAGAAGTGTAGCAGACCCATGTCCGTCATCAAAAACCTGTCATGTAGAATCCTCTTGACTGCAGCAGTCGCTGAAGTCGAGCAACCGGTGATCAAAAAATCATCGGCATACATAACTAAAAGTAGAAGTGAATCAACCGTCTTGAGCATGTATACATTTGTGTCTGATTTACAACGTACAAAGTTTAGTGAAAACAAGTAAGAGTCCATCTTGGCATACCATGCCCTCGGAGCCTTCTTGAGGCCATAAAGTGACTTCTTCAGTCGATAGACCAAAGATTAGTCCTGCATAAATCCCTGGGGATGCTCCATGTAGATCTCCTCAAAGAGATCACCATGAAGTAATGCATTCTTCACTTCCATATGATGGACTTCCCATCCCTTGGATGTCGCAATGGCAAGAGCCAATCATTTGGAATCCATCTTTGATACTGGAGTGAAGGTCTCATCATAGTCAATACTATGAACCTGCTAAAAGCCTTTGGCGATAAGCCTGGCTTTGTATCTATTGATCTATCCATCCACTATGCTCTTGGTCCTATAGACCCATCTACATCTGATAAGTTTCCTCCTAGAAGGAAGGGGAACCAGATCCCAAGTCTGGTTCTCAAGGAGGGAGTTGTACTCCTCCTGCGTAGTGGATTCCCAAAAGGGATTTCCAGCAGCCTCACCATAAGACTGTGGATCTAAAGACTGAACCAAGAAAAGATGCCTCAAAGGCAATGGTTCAGTGGTAGTGAGTGAAACAAGAGTCTCCTCAAAATCAGATCGAGTCCTCCTAGTATTGGTTGGATCACCAATGAGATCCCCTGCATCTTGAAGAGTAGTATGTGCCCACTTGAGCCTATGCTATGGCTCTACAACTGCATCTAGATGCTCTGAATCTGCATCTGACTCTAAATCTGAATCTGAATCATCTGAGTCCTCTGAATCATAACTCTCATCTGAAAAAGAGTCGGCATGTGCATGCTCATCATCTTGAACAGGTGGAAGAGTGAAGGTGTCTACATGCGGCTACTGAGGTACATGTGAGACACTTTCCTCAAATTGGACACTACGCTCAATGATGAGTCGGTCCAAGGAAATATCAATAAACCGATATCCCTTCACACCATCAGGGTATCCAACAAAAATGCACTCAGTGCTCTATGGAGCAAGTGCCTTCCTCTTTTCAGAGGGAATCCAGGCCCATGCACGTGAACCAAAAATGCGAAAGTGGTTCACTTCTAGTTTGAGGCCGCTCCAAGCCTCGTAGTGGGTCTTATCCTTGACAGATCTATGAGGAGATCTATTTTGGATGTATGTTGCACAGTTAAGTGCTTTGGCCCATAGTCTCTATGGTAGTGACTTTGCATGCAACATGCAATATGCCATCTCCTTTAGAGATTGGTTTTTCCGCTCAGCAACTCTATTTTGCTGCAAAGTATAGGGAACTGTGTGCTGCAACTAAATCCTTGCCTCATGGCAAAGATTATGGATGTCATGATTTACATACTCTCCCCTGTTATCAGTTTGAAGGATTTTGATCTTTATTCCAGACTGTGTCTCAACCAAAGCTTTGAAATCTTTGAGGTGTTGAAAGACTTCTGTTTTTTTCCTGAGAAAGTAGATCTAAGTAAAACGTGAGAAATTGTCAACAAAAATGAGAAAAAACCTCACTTTGATGATCGATGGATGTGGAAAAGGACCCATGAGGTCACTGTGGATAATATCCAAAGGTTCGGAAGCTCGCTGAGACTTTTCTTTGTCGAATTTCTCTTGAGGGTGTTTCCCGAGAACACATCCCTCACACACTCCCTTGGAGAAATGGATGTCTGGTAGACCATCAACTAATTTGTGCTTGCTAAGTTGTTGCATGTATCTAAAATTCAAATGTCCAAACCTTTCGTGCCATATCCTACTACTTTCATCAGCATGAGTAAGCAGTAAAGAAGAATCAGGTTCAATGAATTCAGAAAAAGTATACAATCTAGACTGATGATTTACCTCACCGGTAGCAACCTTGGAGTTGGTTTGCATGTCGTAGATGTCCACGGAATTTGGTGTGAAGATGAATTTCTTCTCGGTGTCAAAATTTTTCATTTGATATACGGAGAGAAGGTTGACAGAAAGTTTGGGAACATGTAGCACGTTCTCGAAGCTTCCATTGGTGAGTTCAATCCTTCCTTTGCCAGTGACTTCGACAGAAGAGTTGTCCCCCATCATAATAGGAGGACCTTTGCATGCATCCAATGAAGAATATGATTCTTCTGAGGCAACCATGTGATGTGATGCTCCTAAATCTATGATCCAGACATTGGGAGAGGAGTTGATGGCAATCAGGGCATGGCTAGAATTTCTTTTCTTGGAATTCAGATCTTTTGGGTTCTTCTTCTTTGCACCCTAGGGGATGCAATATCCAAGGTTGTTTTGCTAAAGTATTTGAGACATTAGATCTATTTGCTTTTTCATGCATATAGATTCTGAATGGAATCCTTTGCGATAATATGTGCATTTCTCTCCTTTTCTTCCCTTTTCTCCTTTGGATTCGGAGGCATCAGTGAAGGGTTTTGTGTACCCTTCCTTCTCCGTATGTGCATGAGATTTCCTCTTATCTTTATCTTTAGATTTTTTATATTTGTGGCTGCCATCATGCACAGTGAGTGCATGCGCCCTTGGGCCTTTGACTGCGCCCATGTTGATGAGCTTGGTTTGCTCTTGTGTCAGGGATTCGATAAAGTCCTCAAGAGAAGGCATCTTCCAGGTGAATCTAGAGGTGAATCTGATAGTATGGAATGTAGATATGAATACAAATAATTCAGGTCCAAGCTTGGAAAGAATGGTGAGAACCATTTGTTTCTCCTCCGCCAATTTATCAACCCCACAAGCTTTGAGTTGCGACATTAAATCTTTTAATTTTGTAAATAAATCTTGGATATTGTCGAAGCTTTTTGGATCCAATGTGAGCAAATCCACCTCTAGCATGTGTCCCCTCATCTCATCATGTTTTCCAAAGAGCTCTTCTAAGATTTTCTAGGCTTCATTGGGATTCTTACAGGAAGATATGTGAAAAAGGAGATCGGGAGAGATAAGACTGCAAATTGTTCCGAGTACCTCATCGATGCAATTTAAGTACTTGTATTTTTCTATGGCTGATGTTGGTTCTGTATCTGTATTCATGGTTAACCTATACAACCCTCTGGATTATAGATGTATGGATATTTTCTCCTTCCATGCAAAATACTTGTAAGGTGTAAGAATGAATTCTTTTTGGAATTCCATCTTTCCGCTGTCTTCAATCTTTTGTACCTGCAAAAAGTTTTGGTGTAGATTTTCCTTAGCATTCTGTCAGCTCTGATACCATGTAAATGTGTTGAACCTGCACAAAATATATCTATCTAAACAATAATACACACACTTGTAGAGAGAATTGGAGAAAGAAGAAGAAGGAGAGAAACAATGAAATAATTCTCATTAACCGTTATGAATAATGAATAATTTACACATGATATACTCTATATATCTCAATGAGTTTGACTTGAGGTGAAACAATGCACCATAGTGGTGGTATAGAGTGATCTGGATACATACCAGCAGTTACGGGATTGAACTGCCACCTATTCTAGTCTCTCAGGTAGTTACGACGGTGAACTGCCACCTAGTTGAGTTAACTAGTCAACTAGTCTTCAGTTAACTGACTGAACATAGAGTAGTGAGGAGTTAACTCAAGGAATCAAGGATAATGCACCACTATGATGATGATACCAAGGAAATTTTGAATTAGCATGGTGATGATCCCAATGCAACATCTAAACTCAACTCAACTAGTCAAACTGAAGTGTCAATTGGAAGAGAATATTCTCCAGGTGGAATATTATCCCCTAAAATATAGGAGACTGGATAGTGACTAATTATGACTAATAAACAAGGAATAAACTTAGAAAAAGGAAATCCTATGTGTGTGTGAAGTAACTCCAACATAGAACTATCCTTCTTTCTGGGACTTCAGATACATAAAAGCATCCAAGGAATTTTTATTTCTCAAACCAAGTATATTAGAGAAATGATAAAAGAGGTTCAGAATGGAAGATTTCAAACCAGTTACCACTCCCATGCAAACCAGTTGCAAGTTGAGAAAATATGATGATTCAAAGTCTACATATCAGAGGCAATACAATTCAATGATTGGTAGCCTACTATATGTGAAAACATCCAGAACATATGTAATTTAGGCAGTTGGATAGGTGGCACAATTTCAAGCAGCACCAAAGGAATCACATGTATTAGCAGTGAAAAGGATTTTCAGATATCTCAAAGGAATAAAATATTTTGGATTATGGCATCCAAAAGGAAAGGATCTATCACTTATTGCCTACACAGATGTAGATTGGGCAGGTTGTATTGATGACCGACGAAGAACCAATGGAGCAACGTTCTACTTGGGTGAGTGTTTAGTATCATGGTTAAGAAAGAAACAATCATCAATATCTTTATCTATAGCCGAGGCAGAGTATATTGCAGCAACAACATGTTGTACACATGTTATTTGGATGAAACAAACTCTAACATATATGCAAGTTGAGTATGATGAGCCCATTCCAATCGATTGTGATAATACAAGCGCCATCAGTATCTCAAAGAACCCGGTGATGCAATCCAAGACAAAGCACATTCCAATAAAGTATCACTTTCTACAAGAACAGGTTGCGGAAAAGAACATCAGAGTTGAGTATGTGGGCACAAAATAACAAGTGGAAGACATCTTTACAAAACCACTTCCACAGGAAGCCTTTGAATATCTTCATGAGAGACTCGTAGTTATTTCTACTCCAAAATGAATTATTTTGAATGCTTATCTTATATGTCTTAGATGTACATGAACAAGCACCATAAAGAGGACAGTTCAGTTAGGGGGAGAAGCCCCGGATGGAAAGATACCTTTGTCATTGACGACAAAGGGGGAGAGATTTATCAGATGCATAGGACATAGGCATGATTCCAGGGGGAGAAATGGTTATAGAGATGTAGAGGATAGAGGCATGGTTCCAGGGGGAGCATGAGTGATATGAATTCAATATTTCATGACATGATTTCAGTATTGCATCAGAGTGTTTCCATCAATGCCAAAGGGGGAGATTGTTGATTAAGGTTGGTTGTCATTGATGTCAACCCTTGAAGAAAGTCTGGTAGCAAATTACGATAGCACAAAGGTTTGGGTAATGGACCCAAGTTTGTTTGATGTAAAGATGACTCATTATTGTCTTGTTATGGTTGATAGGAAGTACAAATGGATGAACTCCAAAGTGGTCCCCTTATGGTGAAAACCCTCACGGGAAGACGCTTTGCGGATTGAGTTATCCTAGAAGTATGGTTAGAGAACCCATGATTAATTATGTAATAATGAGATGGAGGTCAATGAATTTTTTAGTGAAACTATTCTAGATGGATAGTGCTTGTCATGCCATTTCCAGTGGTATGTGGAATGTCGCATAAATCCTCACGGTTAAAAATTTATGGCCATGTGAATTTGGAGGACCCTCATGAGTCATCTAGAAGCCCCAAAAAGTCAAAGTGTTTGCAAAAGAAATTATTTAAATAATATCCCTAAAATAAGGAAAGTGGGATGCTACATGAAAGTATAAATAAGAAGAAAGGCTCTCTCAATTAATCACACTTGAACACATTGAATATCTTTTGTTGTGTGAGGCTTATTTCAAGTACTCATTGATACATATGAAGTTGCAAAATTCTGAGGTAGTACGAAGGGTTGAAGGCGAAATTCTCAGAATTACAACAAATACTAAAAAACCCTATTTTATGAAGTGTACGTGGGCTGACAGTGTATTAGGGTGCATACATATTGAGGCATACACGGGCTGACAGTGTATTAGGGTGTGTACGTACGTGGGTTGGCAATGTATTAGGGTGCGTACATGTTTGTAAATCCATGGAAACTTGAGAAGATGAATATGAAGAGGTTATAGATTATGAGATCAAGCTCCCAAGAAGGTCTACAGTGCTCAGATACATTAGATCTATCCATTGGTTTAAAATGTATGTCTTATTTCTATGAATGGTTGGATTTTGATGTAGGCATGAGAAATGGTTATGGA
>JZKD02S1702364.1:564145-576034 GCA_000966675.3 Picea glauca | reverse complement strand
CGACCCTGGATTACCTTTAGAAGCCCCATCGAAATTCTGCTTGATACATCCTGGTAGGGGAGGGGACCAAGAGGAGGGGATAGAAGGTTTGGGGGGAGGAAAATAGAGGGAAGAGAGGGTGTGGGGGTAGAGGGTAGCCAGAAAGACAGAAGGTGATGTTCAAGAATAGAACAATGAATATTAGAAGGGTCCCATGATTCTTTAGAGATAGTCTCCTCGATATTTTTCTTGATCTTCCTCCAAATTATCTCCTTAGGTTGGGCTTGATCCTTGAAGATTCGATAGTTGCATTCTTTTAAGATTTTACAAAGGATGAACCCTGTAAAGAGTACCTAAATGAAATTAAGCATCATATTGACAAATAAAATATCACACCAGGAAGAGATTGTGGATTTGATAGAGTTCATATTGCGATCTAATTATTTGAAATCCATAGCACCTTGATCCCAAAGAGAGTTACTAAAAGAGCGGGAATTAAGGAGGTGTTCCAATGTTTCTCCATGATGAGTGCAGAGGACATAGAACCCAGGCCCAATGAAATCCCTTATGCATAGATGACCCCAAGTGAGAATGTTTTTGTGCACTATTTTCCAAAGAAAGGTGGCCATTTTCGGTTAGAGTTTGTTTTTCCAGATTTTCTACCATATGTCTCCTTTCAAGAGGTTAGGATGGTAGGCAACTAAATGATATGATTCTTTGCTAGTAAAAGTCCCAATTGGTTGATATCTCCATATTGGTTTATCAAGTTGGGAGGAGACATTGATTTTTCTAAGTTGGAGAGGAATTTGGTCATGGTTGATATGTCAGGTGTGTCATTCCAAAGAATCAGAGGTGTTGGCTCAATAATTTATGACTTGATGCTCAAGAAGATCTTGGAGGGTGAATTTTAGGGGGCTAAGGTGTTGATCCACTTGAATGGCTGGAAGTTGTTGCCATTAATCCTCCTAGAAGAGAGTGGCTTGCCCATTACATATTTCCCAAATTCTGTGTTGTTGAATTTACCATTGATTTTTCCAGGTTGAGTTCTAGATGAGGGAACCTAGGGAAGTATATATCATCCTAATGAGATAAGAACTATCTATCTAATATGCATATTTCTGCTTCCAAAATTAGCTCCACAGTTCTCCTTTCTGTTTAAGCCATCTCCACCAAGTTTTGGCTCCCATAGTTTTATTGAGAAATTTTGTATCTATGATTCCTAATCCTCCTTAATATTTGGGAAGACAAATGGTATTCCATGCAAATAAAGCCTATTTTTTTTAGTATTGGGCTCCTTTCCAAAGAAATTTTCTTTGAATACTTGAAAAAATTAAGGTTGCAAGTGTTGAGAAGAGATATATAGGAATCGCTTGAAGAACAAATTCAAGAAGCACTAGTCTACATGCAATGTTAAGGGATCGAAAGGTCCAATTTGAAAGATATTTATTGAGCCTAGAAAGGAGGTCTTCCCATGAGCTATTACAGGGGCCTGAAATGAGCAAGGGAACCCCAGTATGGTAGAAAGGGAGCTTCCTTAATAACCAAGAATATGGGTGATATGGAATTCAACAAAGAGTGGGGTATTAAAAAAGAAGATCTGGGATTTGAGATGGTTGATGAAGGTACCATAGGATTCCATGAAGTTGTGAAGGAATCGTTTGAAGGCTCAGGCTTCACGCGCAGAAGGGGTTCCCATCAACATAGTGTCATCCATGAATTGGTTATGCGTTAAGGGATATGTAGAATGATGGAGAGAAAGGTCTTGAATTTTATGATTATCAATCACAACCCTAAGAATTATCCCTAATCCTTCTTCCACGAGGATGAAAAGAAAGGGAGAAAGGGGGTCACCTTGTCTGATACCACAAGAGGGATGAAATGGTTGGGAGGGGTATTGATTTTTTCAATAGGCAAGGTTTAAGCATGAAGTTTATTCCATTTTTAGCATTTTACTTAAACCATAAACAATTTTGTTGCAGCAACCAAGATCACAAGAAACACCATGCACAAGTACACAAGAAGTAGCCTGGGAAACCCTTCTCAACAAGGGAAGAAAACCCAGCCAATCCTTTGCTATATTATTCAAGAGAAAGACCTCCACCACCAAGAAAACCTAGCACACAAAAGGGTTCTTACAAACCCTAGAAGACTAGTGCCCAAGAGAGGTGCGCACTTTTCCCAATAAGATGTACTTGCTGAAATTTCCAAACTCACACTTAAGATATGATTCCTCAATGGGGAATTTACCTTTACTTATATTAGACTGAACTTGTCAACATAAGTGTCTATTGGCACAACATGGCCAACCTAAATATCTCACAATATAATTAATAATTACCAGATTAATTATCTTTTACAGTAAGGTGGGGCCGACCTGTACCCTTTACATTACAATTAGGGTTACATGTAACTCTGACTCTTGAACAATATAGCAAGGGATCTCATACACCCACTAGTGCTTAGACACTAGGGGCACGTCCATAGGGATGTCCATATTTCTATCTCGCTGCGTCTCACAGGAGAACCACACTCACAAGTGCTCAACCACTAGGATCATGTTCACATGTTCTCATCCACAGGCATGTCCAACTCAACAGATCTTCTTTCCCACTGCATTACACAAGAGAGTCATCTGGAGTTCATCATCTCAAATATCTGCTCAGAGGAGGCTAATACATCGTTTTCATCCTTGTCTCAGAACGATGCATCCAAATCATGGGAATTCACACGTTCACCTTGTGCTTAGCCACAGGTATGTCTAACTCAACAAATATTCTTTCTCACTACATTACACATGAGAATCATCTGGAGTTATTCTCAACTCTCTGTAAGGAGGAGGCCATCACTACGTTCCAGTTCTATTTCAGATAGGAGCCACACACCCGTCTTAGGGGATCTCTCTCAGGTTTGTGTCCTGGAGGATGTCTCACACAACTGTAATCATCAACACTCCCTCTCAACTAGGGAGGTATTCTCCACCAGGCCAAGTCTCTCACGAAAATACTCAAACTTTGTCTTGGCAAGAGTTTTGGTGAAGATATCTGTGATCTTCTCATGAGTAGGAAGATACTTCACATGTATTTTCTTCCTCTGCACCATGTCTCTGATATAGTGATATTTTATCTCAATGTGTTTCGATCTGTCATGAAACACATGGTTCTCTGAGAGATTCACACAACTCTGGTTATCACAATGAATAGTAGTAGGATCCATCTCATTATCGAATAAGTCAGTTAGAAGTTTGCGAAGCCACACTGCTTCATGGACTTCTACACTCAATGCAATGTACTCTACCTCTACAGTACTCAATGCCACAAAGCTATGTTTTATGCTACACCAGGAAACCATGGTAGACCCTAAAGTGAATCAATAACCATAGGTGGTTTTCTTGTCCACTGCACTCCCTTCCCAATCTGCATTGGCATATCCCTGCATTCTCAAGTCTACAATGGAGGCATATATTAGGCCATAACCAAATGTGCCTCATAGGTATCTCAATACATGTTTTGTTGCTATCTAGTGTGTCTATCTCAACTGGATCATAAATTGGCTAAGCACATTTATTGCATAGCATATATCCAGTCTGGTGTTAACCAGATACATTAGTGATCCAATCAATTGTCTGTATAAGTGTGGATCAATCTCTCCTGAATTATATTTGGCATTAGTTCCAACCCCTCTCACATTATATCTGGCATCATATCCAAGGACAACGTGTAGATGTGTCTCTTTCTCAACAAAATTTGTTAGGTGATCTCTAATACCGGTCATATTCATGGAGGCTCCATTGTCAATTAGCCAAGTATTATTTTTGGTAGGGACCATACCTGAGAGTGATAGATGTTGATGTATTCATTTCCATGAGGTATTGTATTCTTGGAACTGAGTTTGCTTGAACCATCAAGCTTGTCTTCCATCATGATTTTGTTCATTTTAATTTTGGATTCTTCACAAACCCTTGTCAACTAGGCTAGAAAACCTAACGGCTAGGCTAGGCTAGCACTTTTAGGTTTTTTTAGACTTATGACTGCCAAAAATAATCCTTTGAAATATAGGATAGCACTGGTGAGCTGAATAGCTCATTCAAAGAGTTGCAGAAACCCTAATTCTGAATTTTTCTGTAGAGATTAGTGAAACCCTAGGGCCAAAAAGTTAAAATGCTCGGAATTGAAATTTGAGACTTGTTGGAGGTGCGCTGAAGGAGGTCATACACACATATTCTCTTTTTATCCCCAACATCCAAGTTCTAGGTGATGAAACCTATCAGAAAGGTAGGTCGTACGAAATTTATGGAAACCCTAGGAGGGTTGTACGATTTTTATAGGAGAGAGAAGATGGCTGAAAATTGTTTGTGCAATGGGTTCTTCAAGACCTATGCTCTGATACCATGCTTATTTTTCAATAGGAAAGGTTTAAGCATGAATTTTATTCAATTTTTAGCATTTAACTTAAACCATAAACAATTTGGTTGCAGCAACCAAGATCATAAGAATAAACACCATGCACAAGAACATAAGAAGTATCATGGGAAACCCTTCTCAACAAGGTAAGAAAACCCAGCCAATCCTTTGTTATATTCTTCAAGAGAAAGACCTCCACCACCAAGAAAAAATAGCACACAAAAGGGTGCTTACAAACCCTAGAAGACTAGCGCCCAAGAGAGGTGCGCACTTTTCCCAAGAAGATGTACTTGCTGAAATTTCCAAACTCACACTTAAGATATGATTCCTCAATGGGGAATTTACCTTTACTTACATTAGACTGAACCTATCAAAAAAAGTGTCTATTGAAACAATAGGGCTGACCTCACTATCTCACAATATAATTAATAATTACCAGATTAATTATCTTTTACATTAAGTTGGGGCCGACCTGTACCCTTTACATTACAATTAGGGTTACAGGTAAGTCTGACTCTTGAACAATATAGCAAGGGATCTCATAGACCCACTAGTTCTCAACCACTAGGGGCACATCCATAGGGATGCCCATATCTCTATATCACTGCATCTCATAGGAGAACCACACTCACTAGTGCTCAACCACTAGGATCACATTCACCTGTGCTCATCCACAGGCACGTCCAACACAACGGATCTTATTTCCCACTGCATTACACATGAGAGTCATATGGAGTTCATCATCTTGAATCTTTGCACAAAGGAATCTAATACATCATTTTCATCTATGTCTCAGAACAATGCAACCAGTTCATGGGAATTCACACGTTCACCTTGTGCTCAGCCATAGGTACGTCTAACTCAGTAGATCTTATTTCTCATTGTGTTACATAGGAGAATCATCTGGAGTTCTTATCAACTCTCTGTAAGGAGGATGCCATCACTACGTTCCAGTTCTATCTCAGATAGGAACCACACACCCATATCAGGGGCTCTCTCTCAGGTCTATGTCCTAGAGGATGTCTCACGCAATTATAATCATCAAAAAGGGTGAGCCATTGATCTAGAGGGAGAAAAAGGAAAAGGAGATGAGGCCCATTATCCACTTTACCCAATCCTTGTGGAATCCAACGACTATAATAATTTCCTTGATGAATTTCCAACTTAACTTATCAAAGGCTTTGGACATATCCAGTTTAATAAGAATCCCTGAGGTTTTGGAGACTTTCAGAGAGTGAGCAACTTCATGAGCCCAAAGAATATCGTTAAGGATTTGTCGTCCCTCCACATATCTGGACTACTCTAGGGAAATCATATTAGGTGGGATAAGTTTAAGGTGAAGAGAAATAACTTTAGAAATGATCTTGTAGATGACGTTGCAGAGGGAAATGGGGTAGAATTTATTAGGATCAACCACCTTCTCTTCTATAGGAATGAGGATAAGAAAAGTGGCATTCAGCCCAGGTAGAACCCTTGAAACTCTCTAAGATTCCTGAACTAACTCAAATACATCCAATTTATTGATCGACCAACAATTGTGGGAAAAATCACATGTGAAGCCATCTGGACGAGAGGATTTTCCTGTCGCTAAACTAAAGTTGGCTACTTCAACTTCAACTAGGGAGATAAGCCTTAGAAGGAGGGAATTTTGGTTCTCTAAGATAAGGCAAGGGATTATTTGTGTTATAGTTTGAATGGATTCCATATGATCAGGTTTAGGCTCAGTGAGAATTTCATGAAAAAAAAAAGTAATCTCTTGCTCAATACGAGCATGAAAGGTGAGTTTATTACCTTGACTGGAGACTAAATGAGTGATGCAATTGGAATGACAACGTTGAATCATTGAGAGATGTAAGAATTTGGAATTATGATATTCTTCCTTCATCCATTTGATCCTCAAATTTTGTCTCCAGAGTATTTATTCTTGTTTCTTCCTTTCCTCAATTTGTTCCGACAATATTTGTTCTTGATGCACCAACTCTAGAGACCTTCCTTGTAAGATATATGTTCTTGGAACTATCTCCATTTTCCAATTTAAGAGTTTCTAAGCTTGGAATATTTCTCCAAAAATAGTCTTATTCCATATTTTAATATGTTGATCACCTAAGTCAAAGTCTAGGTCAGAGGAAAATAGGTATGAAGCTCGTATGAGTACCTGCCTGGAACAAGAACAATTTATAGCATATATAATGTGATTTCCAAGTACAAACATACAATGTAAGCCTCTTCAAGACTAGACACAAAATTTGTTGTGGCTTTTATGAAATTGCAACAACAGAAATTAGTACAATAGCAGTGAAATAATTATAACAAGAGCAAGAAATACACGTTAGGATTGCAACAATTTACCATGAAAACTTAGCATTAACTCAATAGATTATTGTCCAATTGTTAGATGCAATTTTTGGGTATGTTAGGCCACTATTAGAGCAATGCATGTAGCAAATAAAAGAGTATTTAGATGGATGTAGAAAATTTTTGCAACAACAACAAATTTGCAATCAAATGAGCTCAAGTTAGTGTTAATTAAGTTAATATATAGCTTAAGAGATTGAAAATAAACAGTTTTTTTTTTATCACTTTCACCACAAGAGAGATTTAATGATTAGTTCCTTAGGGCTATGAAGTCTTTACAACAACAATATAATATAACTTGGAGATGAAAACTACCAAAGGTTAAGAGGTAGAGCCTAAACTCTAAGGTGCCTGCACATTAGGGCCTTAGGGTTCAAAACTTGAGGAGAAGGATTGCTAAAGTCCAAACACTTTTGGGCTCTAGCAACCTTTTCTCCCTTCTTAGGTTCTTAAACTAGGTTACAATCAAGAGTCTAGAATAAAACTCCTAAAGTGATAGCACTTTAGGGATTGTTACCCCACCAAGTCTAGGGGTAACTAAGAAGATCATGTCTCGAGGCCCACAGGTAGTAGACATAGAGTGTCAATAGCTAGATTGACTAGCATAGCCCGCAGGGATCTTCCTATTCGTCAATGTGTCACCATACATCACCAACAACAAAGCACCATCCATCACACCAGCCTGGCCCCAAAGGACAACAAATCTTGATTCATGAGGTAATAAGTCTGGTTTCATGGAAAGTGTCACTTTAATAATTGAAGAATTTGAATATGTTGCAAAGAATACTTTCTTGAATATAAAATGTTTGCTTGGAAATTATACCTTTTTCCTTATTTAACCTTGGTGGGTTTCATTACATCCTAGTAAGTTGGTCACCCTCTAGAATGCGGTGCTACTGGAGGGTTCCTTGAAGAGTCATCGTATCGTTCCCAATTATACTTATCACTTTCCATACTTCTTCCATTTCGTCTCCTCATCTTTTGGGTTTTCAGGTGCACTAACCAAAGAAGGGATTGTACCTCATTTCATGGGAAGAAGGGGTTGAAGGACCAGAGGGGAATGTAGCTGGAAAAAGATAAAATACAATCATAAACCTTCCAGATTTTCAACCTGGAATCTCGAGAACAATGAAACACTTCTTGAAAAAATGAGGGACCCGTCAAATAAATAACTAATTAATAAATCATGACAACTAAGGTAGAGCGTATGTGGGATATGCATTTCCTTTTTAGTTCCCTTTATTGTCTTCAACTTGGAAACACTCTGATAAATTAATGGAAAAAAGAGCTTGGAAAAATGTTGCATTGCCAAGGAAGGGAAACACACCCTCTAAACATTCTATGTCACGAATCCCATGTCGCGAAGTCTTACCCCACTCCACCTCATGCTCACACATGACTTACATAGGTTTCCCTTGGGAAACACCTTTGACTTGGGGATTGACTGGCCCAATAGAATTCCTTGACACCCTTCCCACACCTAAATTTGACAAATCGTATAAGGTCTTTGAGTGTTTGTTTAGTTTGAAAGGGGAGGGTTTGATGCACATGTTTGGGTGGTTCCATTATTAGATGTGGCTTACTTGGCATGATTCTTGTGACTTATGGACCCTTGGAGGGTGCATCTGTTTGTCTTTGCAGGTCCATGCCAGGTGGATAGGTATTCATGGGGAGATAAAATTGTGCGTACCTTCATGGGGGATTTGGAGCCCAAGGATGGATGTGGAAACCCCACATCTAGGGCAGGATTGTGATCACCATTTTCACATTGATGGTTGAGGGTGTTTCCTTTTGAGGCACTTTGACATGGATGGGAGATGAGATCCCACATCTCTCCACTTGGACGTTAACCTTTGAAGGCTTAGAAGTCGCCCTACTAGCCCATAAGTCACCTAGGGCTTGATCTAGGGCCTTTGGAGGCCAAGCGTTGCATTTTTTCATCCCAATGGTCCACATTAGGAGATCAACGTCACCCTTTTAAGGGATATTTTTATGTAAATTTTAAAATTTATAAGGGCAAGTTTTGAGGTCAGCCCTCTTATATTTTTAAGTTAACATTTTAGGCCAAGAAAGGTGATATAAATACACCTCTTGGAAATTCGTTTTTAACATAACTTTCCTCTCACATGAGGACTTAAGTCTGAAATTTTCGCCCTAGTGGCAACATTGGTTGAATTTACTAGTTCACCATCTCTTGCAGGACTTGCTTTGGATGTCTCTTGGCTTATTTTGGTGGAAATTTTTGCAACTAGGGTTTTTTGCTTGATTATTCTTGGTGAAGTAAGTAAAATTTGTAATTTTCATTTCATGCATTGCATGTTTATGGTAAATTTTACTTGTTCATATTTGAGATTATGAAATTTCTTGCTTAAACCCTAGGAGAGGAGCATCAGGTGTTTCCTCCTCTCTCTAGAATTTTCCACTAGTTAAATTGTTAAGAGAAACATTTCTAGATTAGGCTCCTGAAGCCCTAAAGTGCTAGAACTTTGGGATTCTTGTTCTAGAGTCTTGTTGCTATATATATTTCAAGAGTCTGAGGAGGAAGAAGAATTCACTAGAGCCCAAAAGTGCTTTCTCTCTAGCAAAATCATCTTTTGAAGCTTGAAGTTTGAGGCCCTAAAGTGCTATCACCTCAAACTTCACCTCATCATCCTTAGGACATTATTACCATTATTTCTCCAATTGTTTATTGTTGTTGTAACCGAATCCATAGCCGAAAAGGCACTTGTCTACTTTCTCTCTTGTGAAGGAATTGATCAAACCAACTTTCAAACTTTATTCTCTAAAGTTTTTACTAACATTGTCTAACCCTAGCTTATCTTAAATCACAGATTTGGTTGATGTTGTTACAAATATTTGGTACAACCATCCTAACTACCATAATTTTCTTCATAATTCACTCTAATAACTAGCTAACTCACTCAGAAATTGCTTATGATAAGTGCTACTTAATCTATTGGATAAATGTTAAATTTCTACTGTCTTTTCTTGCCATTATGAGCTAAATTTCTTTTCACTGTTAGAAAATACTAATTGTTGTTATAAATTGTCATCTAGCTGCAATTTTACATCAGCCATCATATTTTCATGTTATCTATTGTCTGTTGAGGTGTCATTATCATATTGGTATTTGGAAATTTTTATACGTGTGTTGCAATTGTTCTTGTTACAGAAAGATGCATGTCACCCTTTCAAGGGTAGCATACTTTGGATACCCTTCACAACGGTATCATGTACCTGCCTCCATGAGATATCATGCATCTTTTCTCAGATCCAAACCGAGTCCTTTCATTCTCCAATTCAGACATGATGATTGTTCGATGAACCATGACATGTTTCTTACAAATGCTCAGATATTAGTGCACCTTGATGCTCCAAGTTACTCCATTGATACTCCATGTGTAATACTTACCTATGAATGATGATATAACTTTCTAGTGTGTTGTGAATTTTTGGCTACCTTGCAACTGTTGATTATAATGTCATAACATACAAAATATTACCACTTACGTTGTATTACCCTAAGAAACATCTTATTTGTTAGAAGTGTGTCCACCCTGTTGACCACCTATTTCAACTAGGTGTCAACATCATGCATCATGAAGATATGTACCTGGTGGTATGACAGGTTTGACTACTTATGGCTCAGCAGGGTATTTTTCTCCTGACACTTCTTTCTATGTACACAGAATGTTCGCTCCTCTGCGTGGGATGATTTTGTAATACATTAGCATGGGTCAAATAATTTAGTTGCCTAGGACTTTATATTAGGGAAGTCATTTCATCAAGTGTTTTTGTCCTCAGGGAATTAATCTTTCTTTTCAGTGATTTTAATTACTCTTGAGTTTTACACTCAATAATCATCCAAAGTGATGAAAGACGTTCTAATAATTAAATTTTTCCGTAAATTGGAAATTTTAATTATTTTTTATGAAAAATGTGAAAATTTGGTCCTTATGGATTTTGTATAGGGGTGTGAGTACTCAAATCAAATGGATTATGAACCCCTACACCATTGGACCAAGTTTCAACTCAATTAGACAAGCTTTGTTAGGTCATTGTCCATGAGAAGTCCAAGTGAGTCAAAAGTCATTAAATAATTGGCTAAGGTAAAAAAACCAAAAATTGTAAAAGTGTCTAAAGTCAAGAAAAGAAGTGGGGAAATGTTTTCTAATGCATTTACTAAGTTGGAAAAGTAAAAATCCACTTAGAATAACCCCCCATGACAATTCAAAAGGGGTTTCCCCCCCTCACATCTCACCCCTCAAACCCTAACTCACTACCAAAACCCTAAAAGTGTTCCCTCATTGACTTGTTCTCTCTCTCTCTCTTGGATGTGAGACACTTGTAACTCATCCAAGAGGGGTCTCTCCTCTCTCCCTCATTTAAAAGGAATCCCTCTCTCCTCATTTTGACATGAAGTTTTCACAGTAACTCCATTATACCAAAATCTCTCTCCACTCTCTCTCATTCTCTCCCATTTTTCTTTTGTAATTTTGGTGCCATTTGGTAACCTTTCTTGGAGCAATAAAGTGAAGCTTTGGAGGATCTCTTGGTGTTCCTGGTGCATTCTTGGTGATTTTGGCTACTCTTGTATGGTATTTTCTCTTAGTGAGGTAATTTTGCAATTTTTTGTTTATTTTTGCTTCACATTGTTTTACTTGAAAAACCCTAAGCAAAGTATTTTGTTAGAGATAAATCTGTAGTAGTATTTCTATAGGTTTATGTGATTTTCTTTTATTAGTGTTTGCAAAGTATTTTGTAGGAATTTTAAAAAATCTCACCTTCTTGCCTCATTGTGTAGCAAGGGTTTACAGATTTGCAGGTTGTCAAAGCTTGGAGGAGGAACTCCAAAGGCTTCATTTTTCTTCACATAATTTTTTGTTCAATTTTCAGCTTTCTATTTACTTATTTTCTGCATACATAATCACTTAAATCTTGCTAAAAAAATCAATTTTCAAGTTTAGATTTTTTCTGTAAATATTTTTGTATATATGATAACATAAAACTAAGATTTTGTGGTGATTTTTAGCATTTTTTAGTAAGCTTTGTTTGTTGTTTTATGCAGGTTTTCACCATTAAAAAGGGAGATGCTTCCCAAAATTTGCCATTAAAATCTCAAGAAAACATCTACAAGATTTGGTGCAAACCCCCC
>JZKD02S1702364.1:495168-506043 GCA_000966675.3 Picea glauca | reverse complement strand
CATGTTTTTTCATGCAAGTTGCAGCGGTGAGGTGTTTCAGTGTGCAACTAAGAGTTATTTTGCCTTACTAATTCTATTTAAAGAGGTCCCCACCCCCACCATTTTACCCACCCTAGTAAGTAAAAGTGGCATTCTCTTTTATCTTTCATTTTTATCCTTTTACTTAAATTTTTAACATTACCATTAATTGTTTCAGGATGTTTGAGAGTGGTTCCAACCTCATTGGACTTCATATGGAAAGAATTTTAGGTTCCATTCAAAATTCAACAGGCTTTTCAAGATTTCAAGATTTGCAATGTTTCCAAGATTCTATCATGAAAGAGGGTATGAAACTGGCATTTAATCAAGGGCACCATACCCTTTATGTACCTCGATGTTGGTGGCATTGATTGTTGAACTCTTCTGTCACGATCCCAGTAAAAATGTACCCTTCACTCAAGTATAAACTCTTATGTTGAACTCTTCTCTTTGTCATCGTGTCAAGTGACTTAGTGGTGTATCTGCACACCAACCTCTGTCTTATTTGCAGGCAGGCACTGAGCAGAGAGAAGAGTGGTTGAAGGCAAAGACAAAGATGTGGGATTTGGTTCCTGATGATATGGGTTTGAACAACAGTGTTGAGTTGGCAATGTCATCATTTATGTTAGTATCTTAGTAGTCACTAAGATGACTTAGCTCTCCACCAATCAAATCAAAGAGTTGTCGAAGAAATAGGGAATGTCGATGGACAATATGAAAACCACCAATGGTTTAAATGGAAAATAACAAGGAAACCCAGTACAAATGATTAACCTTTCTGTTTTTAATGAAAAGTAGGGGAATTTGTGTTGCATTCTTTTCATTTGGATTCAAATTTTTTATGAGATTATGGCTCATTGTGATAAGGGCTTGAAGAATAGGAATTTTTTTTTAAACTTTATAAGTTCAATAGATGGGTTTGGAGTTATTAATACTAGTCTAGGATTTATAATAACTATCAACAGAATTTGAACCCTAACCTTGTCCAAATAATCTTAACCAGTACCAAGAAAAAATAAAAAAATAAAACTTGAAAACTTGTTACTATATTAGGACTGTATTGGTACTTTCAATAATACAGAATTTGCTCTAGATTTTTGCAAGAACCCATCAAGAACTCCTTCAAAGGGAAAAAAAAAATTGTGGACTTTGATAAGAATACACTCCATTCTTAAGGATAAGAGTCTGTGCAAATTACAATGGATACCTCGCTACTCTCAATTTACATCTATAAAATCTAGATCGAGTCAAATGATACCAGCGTGAGATGGTTTTTTAAATACAATTGTTCACTACTTCCTCCCGTAGTTACCATATGAAGTTTACCCGTCAAGGAAGAAAATATATTGAAGACGTTTTTCACTGTGAGATTTATGGCTTTAGATGGGGCATTTTTTTGCCAATTCTTCGTTGAGAGACGTGAGACGGCCATTGCTGCATTCTGTTTAAACGGTGCCAACCAATTTCTCATTTATTTGGTGGATTTCTGGCTCCTATTATTTTGCATTCAGTGATCAAATCAAATCAGTTAAAAATAAGTGATCAAATCAAATCAGTTAAAAATCTATGTATCTGTGAGAGATGTTATAAATCCATGCAAGTCCATAGAGATAAAGATGCGAAAGAAGTGTGAGAGATGGTTGTAAGCCTAGTTTCACTGTTGTAATTCTAGGTCAAACAATAAAATGACATCATTACCCTGTGAATATTTTCCTTTTTTCCTTTCGAAGGTTTTACCAGTTGTGTTCTTTGTGTGTTTTACCAATTTGTGAATTTTTGATGAAGTGTCTACTTTAAACGTTGGACATTTATAAACTTATTTACAAATTTTATCCAGAAAAAAAATTCATCTACATCATGACTTACTAAAAACCTACATACTCATTATTAAATTTAATAAATTCACCGTTTATTGTTGTTAATATAACTTCATTTTATGATAATAATAACCAGATCTTGGAGTGAACTCTTCAAACTACATCAAAAACCAGATAACTAAGGTCTTGGAATGAAATTTTATGATAATAATAACCCGATCTTAGAGTGAACTCTTCAAACTACATCAAAAACCAGATAACTAAGGTCTTGGAATGAAATCTTCAGACAACATCAAAAACCAGACAACTAAAAAACCATGAACAGTCCAGTATTCTCAAACCCATGAACAGTCCAATCCAGGACTGTCCAGCATTCTCAATATCAAAGCATCACAGAAGTATCAAAGTAAAATGCCCTTTAGTGCCAACGAAAACAATAAAATTATTCATTTAAGGGCTTTAATCACGAGATTAACACACAATAAAAAAATGAAGAGCAAATAACAGAAGATGGGGTAACAAAATGCCCAATAGAAGCACCGGTGGGTAGACACAGTCAGGAAACATTAAACACAGTATGCTTTAAGTCAAAACTTATTTGCCACACTATAAACATTCCTTTATATTTTTTCATACTCCAGAATTTGCAAGGCATCAAGAATATAAAATCTTATGGAAAAACACTTAGCATTGACGTCTTTAATTTATAAACAAAGAAACCCAAGTGTGAACTATAATAGAAACCGCACCTTTGAATAACAGACTCCGTGGAAGCTTACAATTTTACAGAGACCGCTTATCCTCCGTTACTTTTTATCCACTGGTGTTGTGTTCGAAACCCGCTGCTCAAAAGAGAAATGGCGAACAACTACTGAGATATTGACCAGAAAGTGATATAACTATTACATCTAGAGCTGTTTTCTCAGATGGCAAATATGCCCAGACCCCCTTATCTCCGTGGCCATATTTGTAGGATTTCCATCTTAATGCCTTTCCCGCCTGACCTCTATCGCCCTGAATGACAACGACCCACAACATCCAATCAAAGGATAGTGCAACGAGCGGGGAAATCGTCCGGAGATTCAATGTCCACTGCAAGCCACTGCCGTGTGTGATGAGTATGTGTGTGTCTTGAATTTATTTATTCTGTTGTACTGGTGACGGCTTATGTGTCTTGCATTTATTTATTCTCTTGTACTCTACATCATGAGTATGATGCACAATCTCCTCATGCTTCATATACCGTACTTTCTTTCTCAAAGATACTCCTGCCGTCATCAGCACAAATCGCAATGATACTCTTGCGGTTATCGGCACAAATTACAGTGCATATTGTTTTCAGTGTAAGGCAGCAAAAGGAACAAGGGAACGTTTCAAAAGGCAAGCATTATCTATAATGCACTAAGTTAATTATTGGCTTAATGCATGGTTTATGTGTTAGTTGGAGTACTCCACGTCCAATAGTGTAGGTGGGATGAGTATAAGTCATGGGCATGGCTTCGGTTGGATGGGTTAAGTTTTTTCGGCACACTTTTCACATTAGGGGACGGTGCACCTCCCTTCTGTTGTAGCCACTTCATTTGGAGCGTATTGGAGACTGTGGATGGACGTACTGTAGTTGAGTTGGCAGTCGTGTGACGGGACACTGGTTTTGAATGCCGCTTTATTTCAAATTCAAATTCAAAAATTTGAACCTGTTTTGTTTCCCTCCTAAAAACAACTCCGTCCCTGTTGTAGTCACACATTCTGTATTAGAATGGCCACTATGGCAGGGGCAATTATTGTTTCTGTCAATTACGGGTTTGCTCCCAAACATTGTCCCCCGGTTGCCTACGACGACTCCCTCACTTCCCTCTCATGGCTCTGCATTGAAGCGACGAATAAAGACAATGATCGAACAGATCCTATTGATCCTACCCTCTTCGTTGCTCTCTTCATCTCCTCGTTTTTTAATTGCAACCATGCCATCATTTCCTCTTGATTTTTGGTTTTTTAATTCGGAAGCATGGAAATCAATGGTTTGTTTCTTGTATTGGTGCATGGAAATCAATAGTTTGTTTCCTGTATTGGTGTATTGCAGGTGACCAGTTTTTTTCAAGGCGAAATCTCCATCGGAGCCACTCTTCATCACGTTGTGGGAGACGGGAGTCCCTTTTGGCATTTCATGACTTGTTGGGCAGAATGTAGCAGGGGATCTCCTATTTCCAAGAAACATGATCACATGAGAACAATCTTCAAGCGCGAAGAGAAGATCAATACGCCCTCTATTATCTACCCGCGTCCACAAATTTGATTTTTTTTTAATTTCAAAGCCCTCCTCTTTGTTTTTTTTGGCATCCCATATTCTATGGTTATCATGATTCTTTCATTGACCAGGAGACTACTAGAGATGGTGAAGGCCCTTATGTGTCTGATGTTGGCTCCAACCGCGAGAAATCCACTAAATGACTATTCTCTTTTGTAAAAAAATGCACTTAAGTCTTCACCATTGTAGCAAGAAACACACTTATTTCTTCACCAATGTAGCAGGATTTAGGGTTTAGGCCGAACATTACAAAAAATCTTGGTTCGGAATGGGAGGGTCGGCTTGGCACGGGGCCTCGACTATGCAATTGTCTTGAATAGTTGGGTTGTTTTTAACAAATCCAGCGCCTCACCCCTTCAATTGTCTTTCGCCTTCCTTAAGAGCTAGAAATTGAGAATGAACAGATCCGAGAAGGGGTTGGGGTTGGGGCTGGGTCGCCTGGATTTATAGGATTGGGAAAATTCTAGATTGGAACTTGAAGATGAGGGGACAACATAGGTAGAGGCGGAAACACAGGACAAAGCTTACCACTTAACCGGGCTCTTCGTATTTGGAGTTGCTTTAATTCACGGAGGTATAGTGGAGGTTGTTGTGGGAGGAGGATCAATCAGACTCATCAACTGCATCAGCTTGGTTGGGAAGATACATTGGATATATACTAATTAAATATATATTTTCTATGGTGATGAACCTAGTTCTGGAGCTGAATATCAGAAGTCAACAATCAAAGGTGTTGTTCTGGTATACTTTTTGAATTTGTTTGTTTGCAACCAAGTATCATTTGACAAATTGTATGCTTATTTTGATACTTGTTAGATGGAGGTTAAATCTTTATTCTTTTAAGATTTATAATTAAACCCAACCTTCCGTTGTTCACTGAAAAGCTATGTTGTTGAGAATAAACTTAGAATCTTCATTGCAATGATCGATTAACGTTAACCTTAGAGGTTAAATCTTTGTTCTTTTAAGATTTATGATTAAACCCAACCTTCCTTTGTTCACCGAAAAGTTATGTTGCTTTGAATAAACTTAGAATCTTCATTGCAATGACCAATTAATGTTAACCTTAGATGTTAAATCTTTATTCTTTTAAGATTTATGATTAAACCCAACCTTCCTTTGTTCATTGAAAAGCTATGTTGTTAGAATAAACTTAGAATCTTCATTGCAATGACCAATTAACGTTAACCTTAGAGATTAAATCTTTATTCTTTTAAGATTTATGATTAAACCCAACCTTCCTTTGTTCACTGGAAAATTATGTTGCTGAGAATAAACTTAGAATCTTCATTGCAATGACCAATTAACATTAACAGAGGTTAAATCTTTATTCTTTTAAGATTTATGATTAAACCTAAACTTCCTTTGTTCACTGAAAAGCTATGTTGCTCATAGTAAACTTAGAATCTTCATTGCAATGACCGATTAACGTTAACCTTATTAATGGTATATTGTGTTCGATAATTTTGGCTTATTTAACAAATAGAATTTTGCACGATGAAAGTCAAATTTTGGCTTATTTAAGAAATATAATTTTACACAGTGAAAGCAAGATTCTATGTTGTTCACATGATGATGCAATAATACTTTAATGTTATCATGTTACCATTTGTGCAACCATCCATAAGAAGATCAGGCCACTTACAATAGGAGATCATATCTTAAATACGAGACATAAATTTTAAGGAGCGATGTCGACGTGCCACTTGAGTGGTGTGAATATCGGTGCATGGAAAAATTTCCTTTAACTAAACTTGTCTGTTATTAGTTCTTGTTGTAGGCATAGAGGGACTATAGCGATCGATAATTCGTTGACTTTATATTAGTTTGTCATTTGACCACAAATATTTGCATAATATCTATTGTTGGAGCTAGGGAACTAAAAACATTGATTTTTATATAATAAAAAGTACCATATATGTAATGATCCGATTGGATAACTGATTGGAGGTCTTATTGTCGACTTCATTATTTTCAATTTTTTATATGGTAACATATCCAAACTTTTTTATCGTATACAGTCTTTTTAAATCATATATTTTTCCTATGTAATGCTCGAAGGTCGATTAATGTTAGCATTAGTTCGAATGTTTGTCTTAGCATTTTCTGTTAGCTAAATATGTCCTAATGTTTGATATGCTACCATGTCCAAACTTTGTCCTTTGAATACATTCTCTAGCATACTACTATGTGTGATTTTTTCTTTATTCTTGCATGTTTTGAGAGTCTTTGTCATTGTTAGGCCAGGCCTACCATGCTGTAGGATTTCTTAAATGTTTGCACAGGACGACACTCTTCGATGGTTTTGACAGTCTTAGGTGTTTACCAAACAAGTCTAGCAGTCTTAAATGTTTATTGTATAGTTTCGTTCCATATTTTTTTATGGTGTTGTTTACAGTGAAATTGTGCAAAACTGTTCCCCAACGACATCACTGGTTCAGTGGTTGATGCTTGTTCGTTGGTTCGTTCTGTGCTTCTTGCTCTTGTTTGATTCAACTTTGCAAAGTTGAGGTCCTGCAGTTGCATTTGTTTGTTCACTGGTTTGTGGTTCTTCAACTTTGCAAGTTGTTGGGCCTGTTGTTGCGGTTTCCAAGTTTTGTGGCTGAGCTCTTGTCATCCCTCGTTGACAGGTAAGTTCATGTGCCATCGTTTCGTTGGTGTTCCTTTTTTTCTACTTGGTGTTTTGCACCTTCTAGACAAGCTTTTTCAATGGCAGGAGTCCCTGCCTCGAAGTTCTGTTGCAAAACATCTTTTTGTGTGCTCTTATTTTTTGTTCCTGGAAACCATGCATCTTCATATGCCGACTTCCACGTCCTGCATATTGTGCCATAGCTATTTTGAAATCTACAATGCAAAGGGGATTAGAAAACGTATCCGGATCTATCACAAGGGGGAACCATCCGTCGAGGGGTATAGGCGGGAAATGATTTTGTTCTCTGGGTCAAAAACCTGCGTCCACTTGTTGCCTTTGTTATATCCTTTCTATTTTGCAAAACTTTTTCTGCTTCTGAGAAGCTTGTAGGATGCACACCATGAATAGGTTCAAATCGGTCTTTGTGCTCAACAAATTTATAGTCTTATCTATTTCTGTTGTTTCTTCTGTTTGGTTCACTTTTAAGTTTAGGTTTGTTTTCTTGTCATCTGCTGTAGCGACTAGGGGGGAATTGAATTTGACAAGAAGAAGGTTGAAGGGTACATACCAGGATTGTTTTCTATTTTTACTTTTTAGTTGTTTTTTTTAGTTTTAGTTTTATTCTTTTTTTCCCCTTCTCTTTGCTTTCATACAAACTGAAAGTAGCTAAGAAACAACTTTAAAATAACAATTCAAAAGATGAAACAATTAAATGAAATAGATACACACTCCATTGTATATGAAAACATTGACGAGGTGTTGCATAGCAATGGGCTTTTTAGATTGGATGCATTCTCGTATACTGTAAGGGATTTCCTTTTCGATGCATTTCAGGTTCTACTACATTTTCGTTATTCCTCGATCGACCTACGCAATGGATTTATAGATTATTTCTTGGGTTGTTTAAAAAATGGTGACGCTGAGGCATTGGAGTCATATGAATACGAACTAGAATTTGATTTTCTTCGGCAGTTGCATGGAATACATGATGTCGCTACGTATTTTTCAAATATGCGGTTGTCTGCATATCCAATTATGATTTCACATGAGAGGGGGCTTTGGGGAGATACATTTTGTATATAGTGGTTGTCTAATTGGCTTAATATATCAATTGGAATATGGTCATTGACAAGAAAGACAAGATATCTACTATTCAAAAAAATTGCATCTAACAATCCATATTGCATCTTGTTCCATGATTCCAATGTTGTCAGTGATCATTATGAACCACTGTTGTACAGAAAAGTGTCCATATGCAATCTTGGGGGACCTCATATTTACTTGTCCCTCATTTGCAAAGACCTTGAATCGCAATGGAAACAGATTATGCATCGCATACACTGCCATGGTTTGCAACTAGCAACAACTGTTGTATCTAGTTGTGGAGATAATTTGTTCAATGAAATTTTCTATTTGGTAGCAACAGAGTTCGATGTGCAGTCGTTGCGACTTTACACTGTACAGTCCTTTTGCAATGCAATTATAGGCGGCAGCCAACAGGCTTTTAGCTACTTGCATCAACACCTTTCGCCATATCTCCTAGAAAATGTGTCGGCAATTGCAAGTTGGCAGGAATACCTTGTAAACATGGCACTGCCATATGAAAAAGAAAATGTGGAAGGTTGCAAATTCTGTTTGCAATGGTTATCTATCATATTCAGAGTAAATATTCAGGTATCGTCAGCCCTGCCATATGGCATTGTCCATTCCTGGTCTATTGATTCGAATTACGATCGAACGATTGACATCCTCTCCTTGAAAACGTATACGACACATATCCATTATCAACCTTTGCTTGGACATATCAATGGTTCAAGGTTCAATGTCCATGCCACCTAAACCGCATCGAATCTGCATACGCGCGACATGTTGTTTAATGAGAATGAAACTCCTCCCAGTTGCGATAAGGCCATACAGGGCTTAAACAAAAAATGTAGACTAAGTTATCACAACTTGAAAAAAATCATGCGTGAAATTCGTCCCAGTTGTGATGAGGCCATACAGGGCTTAAACAAAAAACGTAGACTAAGTTATCACAACTTGAAAAAAATCATGCGTGAAATTTGTCCCAGTTGTGATGAGGCCATACAGGGCTTAAAAAAAAAACGTAGACAAAGTTACCACAACCTGAAAAAGTTCATACGTAAGAGAGAAAAAAATATTGGTGGTATAGGAACTACTGGCGTTCCAGTGTCCAGTGCCAATGCCAGCCAAACCACATTGAATGTGCATAAGCGTCGCATGCTATTTAATCACAGTGAAATTCATCCCAACTGCCATCAGATCATCCTACCCTTTAACAATAAACATACACTAAGTTACCGGAACTTGAAGAAGGTCATGCACGAGAGAAAACAATACATTGTTACGCTTCCTTTTAGAGAGAAACTGACATATCACAATCTAAAAAAAATTGTTCATGCACAACACAACATAGACAGGTACAGTCGCATATCCCACAATGGTCATACAACTATCCCAAAGGAAAAAATCACATTTTGTGGGCTAGAAGAAACATCGAGCACTGCTTCCAATGAAAACCAACAAACACTTTCTACCCATGCTTCCCTGTGAAAGAAAGATGCAAGACAGACGTACATGAAACAAATCAAAGACACTCCTTCCATTGCATGTGCAATTTGCGATCAATTGAATATCGCAAAAAATAGTAAGTCTTTCACGCCTGATTTGGAAGCAGAATACCTCTGCTTGACAAAACATTTTCCAGTGCCAAAATTTGTCTTCCATGCAAACGGTCGCTTGAAAATAGAAAATTGCCACAACTTGCAACCCCTGACCAAATAAGCTATAATTCACCACTTCCAGATGTAAGTGCACTTACAGAAATTGAAGAGAGACTTGTGTCTCTGTGAATTACATTTGCACAAATCAGGCCCTGGGGCTATAAACGACCCCAGATGGGCTTAACAGGATCAATTATTAATGTGTCTGTTCAACTAGATGTTGTGCAAAAAGCCTTACCACAACTCATTAGTGATACACTGACAATTATTGTGGCTCTCAAAAGACGCTTGCAATACAAAAATGTGTATCATACAGGCAAAGTGCATGTGCATGTTGTTATAGAAGCATTAAAGGAATTATGTTCTAGGTCCCTATACAAAGCACAAAACATTTGTATAAATGAGAACTGGAACAATATTCTTGGAGAAGAGGATGGCAGCTCTGCAAAGACTCTAGAAAATGCTAGTGAATTTGATACAAGTGATGAATCGGAGAATGAAATACTTGGTGAGAGATTGTGCATGGATTCACTAATTGATAGTGCATTCGTGACTTGTAAGACAAGATTGTCGAAATTGCACCTGTTGAGGGGAAACATCCACTTGGAATATTCAAGGACAGATTTGTTGAGGAAATGAACTTCCCGACACTCTTCTATGGATATCCACGTGTCGCTAACATTACAGAACGATTCAATTATCATAAAATAGTTCAATGGGAGCTGCTACATTCAAGCGGTGACTTCTCCTGTCACATAACTGTTAGGCGAAATATATGTCGTTATAATAACGTTGTAGTACTTGCCCAACTATTTAATTGTCAACCCGGGGTACATAAACTGACGAAGCACGTGCATTGTTTGTGCAAGAATGAAGTAGAACTAATCTAATCTAATATATGTTGCTGAAATCAAACTAATCTAAGAAAGCATTGAAACACTAACTAGGAAAGCATGAAATTGCATAAGGGAAATACAACATGTGAAGAGTTAACAACAATGACATATGTGAGCTCACACAATATATCAATCTCAAATCACAAATTACAATAGTTAAATGACAAAACATGAAAGAATAACAAAGCTAAGAATCCCCTTCTCCTAATTACAAGACTATCTCCAAAAATTCAAGCTTACATTCTAATTCCCATCACATCCTAATTGAATTCTCATGAAGAGAGAGCACTCTCTTTTATACATGAGAACCTTGAAGATAAGATAACCATCTCATTATTACAGATCCATTATTCTCTCAACCATTCTCAACTACTTTCCCATTATTACAAGATATGATCCCTTCAAATCCTCACACATATCTCTCATATATCTTAGATAAGATATTCTAACCAAATCTCCATGA
>JZKD02S1702364.1:470035-480744 GCA_000966675.3 Picea glauca | reverse complement strand
GAAATCATTGGATTACCGGCCATTGATGAATGTCGTTAACCAATGCGAGGCAAACTCGCCATTGATGTCAATGAGTGCCAAGGTACCTGAGTACATCTTGCGAAGTGCGAATAGAGGAGCTGATGTCGAGCCACTTGCAAGATCTGACGATCAAGGGATATTGGTGTATTACCATGATTGCCAGCGAGAGAACTTGCCATTAAGGCATGCAAGCCTCCAGGTACTCAAAATGGACTCTAGTCTATATCCCAGATAAGGTGTTGAGGTCGATGGGGCAAGACTTGTTGAAAGGTGGGCCTTAAGGAATCCCACATCAGTGAACGCGAGTTTGTACAAAAAGATTTGGTAGGACTATAAATGGAAAGAACTCACGAGCAAAAAGTGTGTATCAACATGGCGAGGAAAACAAGGGAATGTAATCATGGAAAGGGAACTGAATGGTTTTATTCATAAGGCAAACTGAAATGGAAACCGATACATTGGAAAATAATGGCATTGACTACCTCATAAGAAAAGACCCAGTGACATGTACTCACTACTATAAACATAGAATAAATGATTTGATACAATTGATATGCCATGATGAAACGTTTGTCGGAAAAATATCGGACGACGTTTTTGTGACTGAATTCCCGAATAGGGGGGATGAACATGACCACGCACTATTGTGGATAAAGGGTGCACCAGTCTATGGAGTTGACAACAATTCATAGATCAAGAAATTTGTGGACAAATACATAACATGCAACACAAATCATTTGGATCCAGAACTTGCCAAAGTTCATAGACATTATCATACAAGAAGTTGTAGAAAACGAAAAAAACTCACATTGCAGATACAACTTTCTCGTGCCGCTAATGAGAGCAACAAGAATCATAGAGCCACTTAGTTTAGAGGACAATGTTGTTGTTGAGAAATCTAAATCCTTGTTCACATTTCTAGAACAAGGAGAGTTTGACGAGTTTATGAGCTTCGATGACTTCCTGACATAGCTAAATTGTTGACCCTTGGTTATGGAAGTAAGCAAAGATCAAGGAAGAAAAGGAAAAACGAGAAATTCGCGAAGACACATTGACTCTTACTGGGTCGAAATGAGCAAAAGAGTAGAAAAGACAGAGCGAAGTCCGAGAAAGCAAGTCGTTGGACGAGGAGATCGAGGATGACAGGTAAGCAAGGAAAAAGGATCGTGGACAGCTCAGAAAGTGGAAAAAGCCACCGTTAGATGCTTTGGAGCACCACGCGAGAAGGAAGGAAAGACAGGCTGGCGAAGCCCTGAAAATGTGAGTCAAGTTGACCTAGGGTTTTAGACACCTAGGGTTTTGGTATCTAGGGTTTTGACACCTAGGTTTCAACCTAAGGATGTCAGTGAGTGATTGTAATGTATAAATAAGAACCTATATGAGGGAGGAGGGTTGGTTCGAGTTGGTGGGATCTAGTTGTATTGACATGAGTGATTATTGTTGTGAGAGAGAGAAGAACTGAGTACGAAAGACTTCTGGTATTGTAAGATCTTCAATTGGGTGCGAGGATCAACCTTACAGCTGGGTGCAGAGGAAGGGGAGAGATTGAAAGAAGAGGAGAGAAGATATGCCGGTTAAGAGCACAGATCAGAACTGCATGCTTTCATCTTAATATATCATAAAGAACAATTTTGTGGATGTATCCCTAGAGAGAAGGTGAACCACGTATATTTTGTGTTATGTGTGATTGATGCTTTGTTCTTTCCATTTGATACACTGTTATTGCAATATTGTGATAGATCTGATAATATGTATGGAATAGATCTAAGCTGATAAGTGATATATGCATGTTGTATTGTTCTAGTATTAGATCCACATGATAATTCCCTTGATTGTAGACATGTCTCTCCTGCAACCCCCCATAGTTGCTTTAGGTGAGACTGCATCTACTTCGCAGGTGTAGCTGAAAGTGTTAGTAGTTAGGGATTGTTGGTGCGCTCTTGGAGCTGAACCCTGGGTCTACCCCTGTGCCAACAAATGGTTCCATTGTCGAGACCAGAATCTCCTTGAGGGAATTTTAAGGTGGTTTACATCAAAGACAAATATTAAAAAGTGGATAGAGGATCAAGAAAAGGAAGAGGACTTCGTTGAAGCCCAAAACAAGAACCCTAATCTTAGTATAGAAGATTGGTCAAAGAGAAATATTTTTCCTGATATACACGAGATATTCTTTGGAGGAATCCATCGGGAGCTATATGAGTGGTTAGCTAGGTTAGCTGATACCCAATTTGAGATCAGATCTAGACCTCCTATAGTTTGGACGTCGGTGTTGATCAAGAAGGTCAAGAGAGTTGACAACGTCGTGTCAAGAGCAGTAGATCACTGGTTTGATAACACCATTGGAGGGTACATCATCGAGTTTTTTGTTGATTGAGTAGAGTCATATAGCCAAGCTAAGATATATTTCTTCAAGGGACCCAGAGGAAAAAGTTTACATTTTCTGAAGTTGAGAATCAAGATGTTATTGCATGAGAAGAACATCTTGAAGATATAGTAGATCGATCAGACTTAAAAAGGCTAATGTTAAGGAATTCAGACAATGATAGTGACACAAAGGCTGGACATACGCGCAATGGGAGAGTGTTCAGAGAAGTTCATCTTGCGAACTTGTTCGAGTAGAACTACGGAGACGAGGGTTTCTACAGTGGAGAAGAGGCAGATCTGACGGACGAAGAGCATTCAGAACCCGCTAGGGCAGAGGAAGAGGAAGTTGAAGAACTTCACTGGGAAAATCCGGAAACCTTGGGAACTGTGTAGACTATTGAAGTAAGTACTATTGTCCCTCATGTTGATTTAGAAACATTAAGAAATCAGAGTAATCCAAGTCACTAGAGTCCTCAGAGTACTATTACTAGCAGTTCAACATATACTCAGACATGAAACCTAGGAAGCTCTATGGCAGATGAGATGAGACTCCCTATCTTTAGGGGAGATGGGTCTGAAGACCCTGATCAAAACTGGTTCCTATGTGAAGCCGTATGGAATATAAAAAATTTCATCGACGAAGCAATTAAGAGAGCCCAGTTTAGCACTACCCTTCAAGATCGCGCACTAAGCTAGTACATGAAGCTTGTCCAAGGACTTGCATAGCCTAAGCCGCTGAACGAGATCAAGAATGCGTTGATTGCGGAATTCAAGAAACCCAAGTTTGAATCACAATGTATTACTGAGATGAAAGAGTTCAAACAGAAGGTAGCTGAGCCTGTCTGGGAATTTGACCAGAGATTTAAGACCTTAACAGGTCGATTGACTTTTCAAATCCCAGATGAGCAGAACAAAGAGTGGTTCATTGTTGCCTTGTTACCACACATCAAAGTTCCTCTGATGCAACAGAATATTGCTTCGCAGGCTGAGGCCTTAGAGATTTCCATGAAGCTAGAATCAACCCCTATGGGAGAATCTAGCTCAGGTATGAGTCAAATCTTGAGTCAGCTAACTAGTTTGTCTCTGCAGGTCGAAGATATGAAGAAAGACAAGGGAAAAGATAAAAGATAAGACATATAGTGTGTCACACACAGATCAGAGGGCCATGACAAGGAACACTGTCCCCTATTCCATGAATACTTGGCCTCTGGATCTCTGAGCCCTTTGAAGCAAGTCACATTACCCTGGTGCGAGGTATGTCGAAATAGACATCACCCTGGTGAGTGCTAATACATGCAAAAGTACGTTCAGACTCCTACAAACTTGTATTTCACCTTCTGTAAGTCCGTGGGAAATGACGATAGGGATTTTAGGGCTTACGATTTCATGCATGAAAGGTCAAGAGATGTATACAAAATTCAAGGTGAAGTACAGCAAGAAGGAAACACTATGCAATATAACTCCCCTGGGAGAGGAAACTTCAATCCTTGCGGTGGATTCAGAGGAGGAGGAGGAGGTATGGGTCGAGGCTGAGGATAGATCAGTTGTTATAACTGTGCACAACCAGGACACTTGGCAAGGGACTGTCAGAACCCTTGCACTACTTGCAGCTATTGCAACTCCTTCGAGCATGTTATTGAAGAATGTCCAACATTGCTAGATAAGCTTCAGGAGAGACAAGGACCTCAGCAAAACCCGCAAGTGAAACTGATATATGTTGAACCTCATGGAGAATACCCTAGAGTCATTGTTATCACTAGAGGAGGCGTTGTTACAGGAGAAGACAGACTGATCCAAGGAAAGTCTACAAAAGACTCAGAAATCAGGAAAGCTGCACAGAAGACCCAAACCTTTGATGCAAAGAAAGAAAGACAAATATTTGAGGAAGAAAGATAAGAGTTCAAAGGAGACAAAGGATCTTCATCAAATACACGACCACAAGTAAGGGAATATGGAATGCCTCAGGCATTTGATTAGTCTGCTTTTCCAAGAGAAGGAAAAGAGGTAAGAAAGCTCATGGAATTTATGTACACTTGTATTGAGTTCATTCAGGATGAGAGCGATGTACAAGAACTAAACAATTTAATCTGACAGTATGAGCTAGGAAATATAGACCCCTTACTGAATAGGGAAGTACACCAAATCGCTAAAAAGAGAAGGACAAATAAGGAGTTACATTTGAATGCTCAAATAGGTGAATATGATATAGACTATGTGGTCCTCGACTTAGGGTCGGAGGTCAATGTCATGATGAATCAAACTTGGGCACTGATGGGAAAATCAAATTTGATCTATTCCCCTATCAGGCTCAGGATGGATAATCGACAATCTGTCAGCCCCTTTGGATGATTGGAACATGTCCCTGTGTACATCGACAGAGTAAGAACGTTTGCAGACTTTGAGGCAATTGAGATAGTAGATGATAACTGCCCTTACCCTGCGCTGTTTGGAATTTATTGGGCTTTCAATAATTCCACTATGGTTGATTTAAAGAAAAGATGAATGAAGTTTGAAAGAGGTGGACTTAAGGTCATTGCACCCTTATATCCAGATGAAAGTCAGAGATACACAGAGCCCATCAGAGAAGAAGACCGTGCATATGAACTGGAAAACATATACAAATTAACAACCAGACAACAGGATTACATTAATCCTACGGCCGATGGAGACCTAAGTTGGCGAAGTGACAACTCATGTTCATCATACTCAGAAGAAGCACTGGAGAACTGGCAGAATAAAATGTATGAGGTATCTACAAGAATATGTGCTAGATTAACCAGAGAAGTTCGTTGGATCGACGCAATAGTAAGTAACTTACCCACCTTTGATGGTCTGAATCCTTTAGAAACCTTCTTGTCGGACTTTGAAGAAAGTGTACCAATGCAACAAATATTTTTGGCAATGGATGAGGTCCTGAAAGAAACCCCAACAAGATGGTGGGGACATACAAAAGAAATATTACAGACTGGATACAATGTTGTACCTTGATGACAATGCGGTTCTCAACACAAGTAGAAGACTGCGAAGTTCGGTACACAGGTCGAAGCTACCCAAAGGACCATGTGTGAAGCTGTGAGCAAGCCTGGAGAAACGTTCCTCCATAACAGTGGGTACACAAATTCATTAACACACTGGACACGACACCTATCAACTGGTACCTTCAAGCAGAGTTGTGCCTCATCACTATAGATTGGAAAGGTATGACTCATAATTTTATAACCACTTTCTTATTTGAAAGTCAATATCCTTCAGTAGATCAAGAATTACAGATTGTGAGACAAAAATTATTTGATGAGGCATCTATACTTCCTTTGGAACAAGAAGAAGAGGAATGGACTGCACCTCTCCAAAAACTGCAAGGTTGTTACAACATCAATGTTGATGAAGACGATGATCCAAGAAAGGTGAACATCACCGAAATAGAAGGCCAAAGAGATGTGGAAGGACTAGGAGTTGAGTTACCATTCATTGGACAACCAATCAAGATTAAGAAGGTCAATATTGGAATAGAACATACACTAAAGCTTGCTAATGTTGGAGATTATTGGGATGTTGCCACCATCAACAAGATTACATAATTACTGCATGAATATCAGGACTTGTTTCCAACCAAGTTCACTAATATGAAGGGAATTAAAGGGCTTATGGGAGAGATGAGGATCCTTTTGAAACCATATGCAAGACCATTCAAACAGAGACCCTACAGATTGAACCCTAGATATAAGGAGAAAGTAAAGATTGAGCTTGATAGAATGCTGGAAGCAAGGATTATAGAACCTGTCGAAGAATCAGAGTGGATCAACCCTATGGTGGTACAAGACAAAAAGATAGGAGAGATCAGGATCTGTGTAGATCTCAGGAAGTTGAATGATGCATGTTTGCATGACCCCTTCCCTACGCCATTCACTGACGAAGTGTTAGATAATGTGGGAGGCCATGAATTATATTCTTTTACAGGTGGATTTTCAGGATACCATCAGATCCAGATTGCCAAGGAAGATCGCCACAAGACCACATTTGAAACAGAATGAGGATCCTACCAGTATACAGTGATGTCGTTTGGATTGAATAATGCCCCATCCATATTTTCTAGGGTGGTGGTCGAAGCATTCAAGGAGTTTCTGCATAAATTTCTAGAAGCCTATTTTGACGATTGGACTATTTTTAGTTTATTGAAAATCATATTGAATGTCTAAGGCTAATGTTGGATAAATGCAGGCAGTGTCAAATTGCCTTGAATTTGAAGAAGTGCATCTTCTTCTCACAATTTGGAGTCTTGTTAGGCCATATTGTATGAAAGCAGGGATTGTTGGTCGACCCATCTAAAATTGCCATTATAGTTGATCTACCCCCTCCTACTTCAGTCAAACAACTGCGCACTGCGCTGGGACACACAGGATATTACATGAAGTTCATTAAAGGATATGCCCAGATTAAGGCACCCATGGAGAAGATTTTGAAGAAGGATTGTCAGTTCAATTGGACAGAAGAATGCCAGCAAAGCTTCGACACACTAAAACATAAAATGGTTATCGCACCGATTTGGTCTTCCCAGATTGGAGCAAGGAGTTTCATGTACATGTTGATGCGTCTTCTATTGCCTTACGAGCAGTGTTAGCACAACCTGGTGAAGGAGATATTGATTATCCATTAGCTTTTTCTAGTAGGAATCTATCAACAACAAAGGTCAACTACACCACCACTGAGAGAGAAGGGTTAGCCATGGTGTACGCGCTGCAGAAATTCTGCCACTACTTGTTGGGAGGACACTTTAAAATGTTTATTGATCACTCCGCACTGAAATACTTAGTCAACAAGCCAGTGTTGGGGGGAAGAATATGCAGATGGCTTCTGCTATTTCAGGAATATGACTTTGAGATCATAGTAAATCCAGGAAGAATGAACAAAGGTCCTGACCACTTGTCGAGGTTGGCACATGGAGAAGAGCCCACTAGTTTAAAGGACACACTGTCATATGCACAACTGCTAGAAATTATAAATATTGATGACCACTTTGAAAAAATAGTCCAATTCCTGTCAACAGGAATGGCACCTAGTGAGTATACAATCCCTCAAAAGAAACAACTAGTAGTGCACGCTGCAGACTTTTCACTTATAGTTGGACAGCTGTACAAGATGGGACCTAATGAGATACTAAGAAGATGTGTTATGGAGGCAGAGCGACCATTGATCCTTGCATAAGCTCAGGAAGGCATTGCAAGAGGACACTATGCAGGGAAAGCGACTGCGCATAAGGTTCTTAGAGCTGGACTTTGGTGGCCTACCTTACATAGAGATGCTAAAGACTATTACAGAGCCTACGATGTGTGCCAAAGAGTTGGGAAACCATCTAGAAGAGATGAAATTCCACTAGCACCACAACTGACCCTACAAGCATTTGAGAAATGGGCCATTGACTTCGTGGGATGTATAAACCCACCAGGAAAGCGCACAGGAGCAAGATACATAATTAAAACAACTAAATACTTGACCAGATGGGCTGAAGCAAGAGAAGTTAAGGACTGTAGTGCAAATACAGCTACGTGCTTCATATTTGATGACATCATAACTAGATTTGGATGCCCAAAGATCCTTATGAGTGATCAAGGCACACATTTCATAAATAAAACCGTTGAAGCCTTGACCGAGGAATTTGTAGTCCTTGACAAGAAAATGGGATAGTGGAAGAATTCAACAAGATCTTGGAGAGAACGCTGATGAAGATTTGCAGTGTGAATAGGGATGACTGGGATTTAAGAGTACCAGCAATACTTTGAGCCTATAGAACCACTTGCAAGAAGTTAACAATGCAGACCCCCTTCAAGTTGGTTTATGGTCTCAAAGTCGTTATGCCAATGGAATATCTAGTACCAAGCCTAAGAATTGTTGCCTTTATCGATATGGATGACACTGGCATTGTTCAAGAGAGGCTTGCACAGTTGGTTGAATTAGAGGAAAACATATTCGTTGCAGGATTTCATCAACAGGTATAGAAGGAAAGAGAGAAGGCCTACTATGACAGGCACATCAAGAAAAAGGCATTTAAACAAGGTGATCTAGTACTGGTATATGACAGTAAGTTCATCAAACATCCTAGGAAGTTCAGAACGCATTGGATCAGGACATATGAGATCGCCTATGTTACAGAAGGAGGAGTTGCACAGTTGAAGACTTTGAACAGAGAATGAAAGGAAGGATTAGTGAATGGGAGTCGGCTGAAGTTGTACTATGACAACCGACTACCTTGCAGCTCTAAGTAAAAGCATAAGAAAAAGGGTCTAGGTACCAGGTGTAGTTGAAACTGGGTACCAGACATAGAAAAGACAGTTTGCAGAAGGAAGGAGAGGAGGCCTAGAACAAAAGGAAGAGGTTGCACTGCGTAGTCTGAAGTAGAAGTAAAACATAAGAATCAGATCTGAAGTGCCTCGGGACGAGTCACAAGTGAGTGTTGGTGGCCTGTTGGCCCTTGGTTATGGAGGTAAGCAAAGATCAAGGAAGAAAAGGAAAAATGAGAACTTCGCAGAAGACACAGTGACTGTTACTGGGTCGAAGTGAGAAAAAGAGTAGAAAAGACAGAGCGAAGTCCGAGAAATCAAGCCGTTGGACGAGGAGATTGAGGATGATAGGTAAGAAAGGAAGAAGGATCGTGGAAAACTCAGAAAGTGAAAAAATCCATCGTTAGATGCTTTGGAGCACCGCGCGAGAAGGAAGGAAAGACAGGCTGGCAAAGCCCTGAAAATACGGGTCAATTTGATCCAGGGTTTTGACACCTAGGTTTCGACTTAAGGATGTTGGTGAGTGATTGTAATGTATAAATAATAACCTATATCAGGGAGGAGGGTTGTTTTGAGTTGGTGGGATCTAGTCGTATTTACATGAGTGATTATTGTTGTGAGAGAGAGAAGAGATGAGTATGAGAGCCTTCTGGTATTGTAAGATCTTCAGCTGGGTGCGCAGGGAGGGGAGAGATCGAAAGAAGAGGAGAGAAGATCTGCTGGTTAAGAGTGCAGATCAGAACTGTATGCTTTCATCTTAATATATCATAAAGAACAGTTCTGTGGATGTATCCCTAGAGAGAGGGTGAACCATGTATATTTTGTGTTATGTGTGATTGATGCCCTGTTCTTGCCATTTGATACACTGTTATTGCAATATTGTGATAGATCTGATAAGATGTATGGAATAGATCTAAGATGATAAGTGATATATGCATCTTGTATTGTTCTAGTATTAGATCCACTTGATAATTCCCTTGGTTTTAGACATCTCTGTCCTGCAACCCACCCATAGATGCTTCGAGTGAGACTGCATCTGCTTTGCAGGTGTAGCCGAAAGGACTAGTAGTTAGGGCTTGTTGGTGCGCTCTTGGAGATGAACCCTGGGTCTGCCCCTATGCCAACATAAATCTAACAGAAGATGAGTACATCCAAGCCATACAATGTACACTTAAGCAACCAACAATTTTCCTTAAACGAAAACTTTCCCATATTTGGAACAACAGTTTCTCCAAGGATGTTAAGCCCTAATGTTGGCTCATTACCCCTTAATTGGGGCATATTAGATTAGTAATACTATTTTATTTATGTCGGCTTTAGGCCACTAGTTGTAATTTAGATTAGTAATGTTATTTTAATTATGTTGGCTTTAGGCCATTATACTTCCTAGTCTCCTATATATACCAAGAAGACATTTTCATTTTGAATCATCTGGTACTTGAACATTTAAGTGGGGTAAAAGGAGGTTGCCTTCTCGAAGAGGCTTATTATCTGAAATTTTCTCTTTTTCAAGGTGTTGAGTAGTTTTTCTGAGGTTTTTATATGCTATATTGATGTTTGGTTCTTAACATATGGTATCAAAGCTCAAGGTCTTGGGGTTTCGCTGCTACATCTGAGACACCGTGGAATTTTCGCTATAACTTTTTTTCTACAATGTTTCAGAAGGAACCGCTTGGAGGGTATTTAGCAGACGGATCAAGGTACGTTGGGTTCAAAATGCAGCTCCTGAGGCCTTATACTTTTGGAGATACAACCTGTACAATATAGGGTTATGGAATCATCCTGAAATGAGTCATTGAGGCATTTTCACTATAAAAACGTTTCTGTAACGTTTCAGACCCTGCCCTCCAGACAACATTTACAGAAATTAGTAGTGTATCTTTGGTAAAAAGTTCAGCTTTTGGGTCATCTCAAATTTGTAGATACAGCCTGTTTAAGATAGGGTATCTGACTAGACCTATTGACTAGTCTCAAGAAGGTGTTCTAGGTAAAACAATCATAACTTCTTCCTAGAGTATCCAAATTGAGTGGGACTGGTTGCATTGGATC
>JZKD02S1702364.1:444511-456059 GCA_000966675.3 Picea glauca | reverse complement strand
GTAAAAGGAGGTTGACCCCTCGAAGAGGCTTATTATCTGAAATTATCTCTTTTTCAAGGCGTTGAGTACTTTTTCTGAGGTTTTTATATGCTATATTGATGTTTGGTTCTTAACAAAGGACATGTCAGCTATGTGGAAGGCAAATACAGATGTGCAGTACGTCCTAAATGCATATGTTGCAGCATCGTACTGCACCTCATATATGACAAAGGTTGACAAATCTATGACAAGTGCATTCATATGAATACACAAAGAACATGAAAGAAGTCATATTGATGCCATACAAATGATACATACGCTTGGCAATACATTGTTTAATCTTCAACAAATGTCTGCTCAACAAGCAGTCCACATTGCACTTTCCGTGCCCCTCAATTATAGTTCAAGAAAATGTGTCTTCATAAACACATCTCCACTTGAGAAACACACATTTGTGCTTAAACCACCAGTTTTTCTAGAACAAGAGTCTGACAATTCAGAAGACGTGCTATGTCACTCTATTATTGATTATTACCTCCAGTGTCCATCTCCTATTAGACATATCTGCTTATAAGAATTCGTATCGCATTACAAAAAAAAATGGTGCGCCCATATCAAAAAGAAAAAAACCCTCTGTGATACAGTTTGTCAAATACAATAAACATTATGACTATGAAAACTATTGTAGGGAAAAATTGTTGCTATACGTTCTGTTTGATGAAAACGAAGAGACATTAAAACATAACTTATCTACATGGGAAGTTGTGTATGTTGCCTCTAAGACTATAGTGAAAATCAATGAAGCTAGATTTACTTACAATGTTAATCCAACATGGAGTGATCCAGAAATTGCATCTAATGGGCTAGAAAACCTTGACAATCTCGATGAGACATTCACAAACCGAAAAACAACCAGAACTCCCTACGAGTCCTATGACTTGCAAGCGGATTTGCCTCGTCCTCGAGTAGGTGGCAGTGAAAAACGTATCAATATTGGTTTTCAAGTCACAAAACATCATTTCCTTATTGAAAATAATGAATACCACAGAATAAGATGTTTGTTGAATCGAGAACATCAAACAATTATAAAGGTCATTACGCTTAAAAAACGCTTGAACTTGGACACTCTTGTGCACTTGTTCCTGACAGGCGGAGCAGGAACATGCAAGACATTCACATTGAAATCACTGTTCCAAATGCTTATACAAATCTATGATTCAAACAATTCCTATGATCCTATGAAACCAAAGGGCCTAATAGTTGCATACACAGGAAAAGCTGCATATAATGCAGGTGGAACAATAGTCCACTATGCATTTTTAATGCCTTTTAACAAGTCACAGTTTCTTCCACTTAGCAAGGAAATGTTAGATACGTTGTCTAAGCTTTATGATGAACTCCAACTTGTCTTTATAGATGAAGCATCTTTGATTGGGAGTCGCTTCTTGTATTCTATTGACAATTGACTAAGAATCATAAAACATGTGCACACGAAATACTTTGGAAACATTGACATGATATTCTGTGGGGATCTTTACCAGGCACAGTCGATCCAAGATTCTTTGATATTTGAACAACCTACGGTTAACATGCAAACAATAACGCATGACTTCTGGAGAGACAATATTAAATTCTTTGAATTGCATACTACAATGCGCCAGACATATGAAACATTTATTGCAATTCTGAATAAAATGTAGACGAACAACCAAACATATGATGACTTAACATATATCAATTCGAAGTGCTTGCGACCTGCACCAATAGACCCACCATTCCCTTACATGTTCTACATAAATAAGGACATTGCAATGCATAACAGGAACATGCTATCGCTCATGCCTGGCGATGATATCATCAATTCAATTGACCTGGAAGAAGACAACCATGGAAATGTGCCACGTCATGAACATACTGCCACTTTACCTTTGCAACTTGTCCTGAAATTAGAAATGTTGGTTGAAATATATGCCTGCAACCATGATTCATAGGATGGCTTGGTCAATTGTGCAGATGGAATACTCAAAGGCTATACGAAAACATAAGAACTTGATTTCCTTTGGATTAAGTTCCATGAACCGCATATAGGCAAGCGACAAGCAAGCAAGTTGGCTTATCTATATAATTCAAACACTGCAAGCGATTGGACACCTATTTTGTGAATATCAAAGCCAATATCGACATAAAAAAAGACAGGTCGACTGAAGATTCAAAAACAATTTCTAATTAAACTTGCATGTGCACGTACAGTCCACATATCACAAGGACTAACACTTGATAATGTTGCATTTCAGCCTAATAGTATTCAGATACATGGACTTGTATACACAACATTGTCCCATGTTAGAAGCATAGACTCCTTGTATTTACTAAGTCTTCTTATAAAAAATAACTTCAAAGTCAAACATAAAGTTGATATTGAAATGGATCGCCTCAGGACTACCGCAAAATGGCAACTCCAGTATGAATACCAATCCATTCAAACAAAGTCATCTGTATCAATTCTCTCGTGTAACACACACAACTTACATGGACACCTGGATGATATACTCAATGACTATGATACAATGCAATCCGATATTTTGTGCTTCCAGGAAACATACATGGCATTATGCATGCAAAACAAACAATTTCCAAATCATAATTGCATATCAAGTTACATTACACACGGAGTGATGATATCTGTGAAAAAACATGTACCAATTTTGCACCATGTACATTTCGAAGAAAAGAATGTTGAGATGATGCTTGGAAAGATATTTTACCATGGAACATAAATTGCAATACTAAATCTGTATGTTGTTCCCCATGCAACATTCTCCAACATACTAAATGTTATTTCCAATGTATTAGGTCATTTCCATCTGAACGGACCCATTGTGCTTGTAGGAGACTTCAATATTGACATGCTACAAAATAATTCCAGAACAAAAGAATTGGATAACTACATGTGCAAATACAACCTCCGCTTTCTTTTGAACAACACAAGCCATGTGCAAAACACACTTATTGACCATGTGTGGTCAAATGTTCCCATTCCTCAATACAACATCTTTATCTTAGACACATATTGGTCTGATCACGATACAATTGGTATTGCACTTGATTTATGAAATATACACCAAACATATTGCAAAGTCATATTTCTATGTTTCAAAGCATATCTGTATAGCTTGTTGCAATTTTTTTTTTTTTTTTAATCCAACTTCTTAGTTTTCCCTGGTTTGTACACATACTCGTTTGGTCACCACACAGCTGGTGTTGCAATTGAATTATGAAATATACATCAGGCATATTACATAATTATATTTGTATGCTTCAAGCCATATGTGTCTATCTTGTTGCTGAAAATCAAGATATCCAACTTCTTATTTTCCCCTGGTTTGTAATTGCTCTTGTTCACAAATAATTTTTTTGCATATATATATATATATATGCACAGAGAAACTTGATTGAACTAAAAAAAAGGGGGGGGGGGTACATTCTTCTAACACTATCTGTTACTCTATTCCTCTTATTCTATTTTATTTAGTTTATGTACATAGTGATTTCTTTTTTCTTTACATGTCAACTTATGTTCATGTCTATTTTATTTTGTGCTTATGTTCATAGAAACAAACGAGAAAACTAGACACCGCAATGAACTCCTAACCAGGAATGTAGAAGAATTCATGCAAAGGTGCATTTTTTCTACCCGTGTTCCATAACCAATGGTTTTTAGTTTACTCTATCTGTATTTGTTGAACTGATTTGCAACTCTGGTTTTTTTTCCCCTCCTTGGACACTCCATATCTTCTTGTACATTGACTTTTCTTCGTGTCAATTATATTTTCTGTGCTGCTATCTTGAAATAAATAAAATCATACTCCATCTTTTATTTTCATGTGTTGCTACGTAACAATTTGCTTGCCTGTCCGTTCTTACCTCCCTTTCTTTTCCCCATTCTATACTTAGTCGTTCTCTCCTTTTTTTCTTCTCCTCTATTATCCATTTCTGATTCTATACTTAGTCCCATGTCTATGCTCGCGAGTTCCTAGGACGACAGAGTGACACATTTCATGTCCATCTATATCTCTACATCACGAGTCCGACCGACAATCGTTTGTTTTCATAGTTCGTGAATTTTATGGCCGCTGGTTCCTGCATAGGTGCCATAAAACTCTCATGCCTCGTGTGCGCAGTATACATCTTGCGCTTGAAACTTCGGTGATCTACAATTCGACCCGGACTCAAATCCTGTGACTCATTTTTCCCAGCATCTGTTGATATTTCAAAGTATTTGTTAATATTTTTCCCAATTTGTCTCAACAATTGGCCAATTTTATGGCTGCGGGTTCCCCCCCAATGCATTATTGAACTCCAATGCCCATTACAATTCAACCCCGGGCTCCTCGAACTCCCAATCCTCGCTCTTTATTGAATTGACAATTTGTATATCCATTTATATCTTGACATCACGAGTCCAACCAAGTGCTTACGTTTCCTTAGCCAATTTTATGGCCACGGGTTCCCGGCTACACGTTATCGCACTCTCATTCCCCGTGTTGCGAGTATACATATTCCATCCAAAACTTGGGTGATCCATATCCATGTCTACGCTCGCAGGTTCCCAGATGAAGGAGTGGCAGATTTCATGTCCATCTATATCTTTACATCACGAGTCTGACCGACCGCCATTCATTTTCATGGTTCACGAAATTTATGGTTGTGGGTTCTTGTGTGGGAACCATCCAACTCTCATACCCCATGTGCGTGATACACATATTGCGCCCAAAACTTCGGTGATCTATGATTCGACCCGGGATCGAAGCTTGCAACTCATTTTTCCCAACATCCGTTGATATTTCAAAGCATCTATTGATATATTTCCCTGTTTGTCTCAACAGTTAGCCAATTTTATAGAGAATGTACGGATCTCGTATTCCATACTTAGCCACTTTTTGGATCGCGGGTTCTCAGGATGGAGGGCTCAAAATCGGGCCTCTATTGTTCTATGTCCTACAAATAGCACCCAAGATTTCTACGATATACAAATTGATAGGCGGACTTGCATTCTGGCTGCCTCAACATTGCACTTCTATTGTTCTGTGTCCTCCAAACAACACTCGGAGTTCCGCGATATACAAATTAACAAATGGACTCCAGGGTTGTCGGGCTCAAGATTACGATTTTATATCCATACATATATTGACATCACGAGTCCGACCGAGCGCTTTTGTTTCCTTAGCCAATTTTATGGCCACAGGTTCCCGGTTACGCGTTATTGAACTCTCATTCCCTGTGTTCTGAGTATACATCTTCCATCCAAAAACTTGGGTGAACTACAATTCCAGCACAGACTCCCAGGTTGAAAAAAGTACCAAATCATCTTTAATTCTCGTCCATGCCCGCCATGTTCGCCCCTTCCCAATAGACATTAATTATGATTTTACCGGTGATAGTTCACAGATGTTCGAAAATATTGGCATTAATAAGCGGAAAGCTCGAGGTAATCTCCCATTAAAAATCATTTATAGGAAAATATCATGGACTCTAATTAGTTCCTTCTGTCAATCTCGAATTCACAAAAAAATGATGGTTGTTTTGGTTTTTTTAAGACATCATCGTAGCAATAATTCAATATTGTGTTGGCCCGCTGTCATCTACAAAGGTGTTCACATGATGTCACTCTTTAATATTTCCCACATAATTTTAGAACCTTACAGGTTTGCATATCTGAGGCTCTGCTTGCATATGCAAATGTTGCTCCACCATTTCAATTTGAGCATAATTTGCATTTGGGCCACAACGAACAACAATAAAATAAAATAATATGGAATCTATTTAAGTAAATATAAACAAATTATCTTCTGACTTGAACCTGCTTTTGTCAAAATCCAGGTATATTACACAATTGTCAATGTTTTTCTCACTTTTCAATAGTTTCTCTATTCCCCTGCCATCTTTGCACGCTTTCCAATGAAAATTGATGACCCTTTTATTAGCTTTGAAAAAATTGGCATTAAAAGGTGAAAAGGTCGATGGCATCTTCCATTAAAACACATTGAACCAATATTTACCGGAGATTGTTTTATAATGTTGCAGTTTCCATTCTAAATACAATAAGGAGCAAAGGAAGGCTTTCATCACCTTATGGCTGCATCTCGACACCATGTCTGTGGAGATACCCTGAATATTTTTGGGCACGGGGACCAACATTTTTTTTTTTAACTTTAAGGACTTTGTCATGTGCTATGGCGAGAACTATATTCCGAACCAGCGGATAGTCCAGATGGGCGACCATTTCCAAATCTCCCTATCGCCTAAAGTATTTTGAAAGATGTTAACACTTCCCGACCCAACGCCTACTTTCAAGGGAGAGAATTGCAAGCAATTCTTAAAGAAACATGGCAATGAACTAGACCTCTTGCTGAAGTTATTACAAGACCCAACGTTCTCTCCCTAGGACATGGCCATATTACAGGTCAGTGCATGTAAAAACCTTTTTCGGCAGATTGCATTCCTTTTTACGAGGACAACGAGACAAGCAAGTGCAAATGACATCTCTTAGATGCTTCTGTATATTTTATATTTTATAATCAAGAACGAAACCATATTCCATTGCCCCAAGCTGATTTCCATTCAAAATGCTTCCCAGTTATTGCAATACAGAAGGCAAAAGAAATTATTTATGCCACCTTGTTTATTTTTCGTCATGCCGAATTGTTATCCATTTCCTGGACTATCCATGTGTAGGAAGTTGGACTCTGAATTTGACCCATTAACATTCTCGCGCTAGAAATTATGGAGACACGATGCTTGCCAACTATTTTATAAGGTCTTCAATTATTTTGTTTCATTTTTTAAAGCATTGATATTTGGAAGGTATTTCTCCCGGTTCTCTGGCCAGCCGACAATATTCCTGGATAGGAGGGACACAGTAGAAGAAATTTATAACTATAATGTTATAATTGTTTTTGGTTCTAAACAAAATCCTTTCTTCCTTCCATGTCACATATCTGCTACAATGTTTTTTGCTGGAATAGCAGGGGAGTACATCTACTGGTTGTTTTTTTTTCTTGCAAAAAGGAAAGGACAATTCATGTCTATGCCTTGGAAAGTCCAGGATTTCATGGCTAGGAACCACTTCAACAGTTCTTTCACTTACACTATCTTGAATGGACTCCAAACTAGTACCAATGATTCGCACAAGCATAACCGAAAAGACCCGGGTGAAAAAAGTGACCAATCCCCGACCGCCACAGCCAATACTACAACATCTCATGGCAGTACTCCAATGGCTTACCCAAGTAACAAATTCACACACAGTTCTTCAGGCGGAGAAGGAGATAAGAACCCTCCCTCCGAAAAAATTGAAAGTTGTCACAAGCTTCCTGTGGGCAAAAAAAGGAAAACAATAGTCCAAGAATAGGAGGGACCAAGGAGAGAAATTGATATCTACGATATCTGCCTCGAAGATATGGAACTAGAAATTGACATTGAAAAATTGTTCCTTGAGGACGATCACTTAGACAACACTGCTCCTCACAATACCGGGATGGACATACTTGGCATAGATACTTTGGACGAAGAAGAGTCTTTTGCATTTCAGAGCACTATTTTTGACAGGGAATCAAAAAAATTGATTATTGAAAACAGAGATGTAAAGAATAAGAAAGGCACATCTCGTTCAGAGTTCAACCTACGCAACATGTGCCCTTCCTAGATATACAAGATGCACCGAGAAACTGGAGATGTTGTAGACAAATCTATTAGTGGCTTTGAAACGAAGAACCTCATGTTAAATATGTGAATCAAAGAATTCGAGGCAACTCTAATGCCTCTTCCATTGGTTTCTACTCCTTCGACAATGGTCGGGTCCACCACACTTGCGTCAAAGTTAAAAGGATTAGTAAGCCTTCTCACATCAACTCGAGACTATGTGTAAAATAATATAAACAAAAGAATGGAATGAATAACAAAAGCTTGGGAGATGTCAAAGAATATGGTCTCTTTTGGAACAAGAGCACATGCTTTTCATGAGTATTTGCAAGCAGATCTCAAGAATGAGGAAGGTTTTTATCTTGATGCATTTTTACAATTTGGTTTTGAAGTTACCGGTTTGACAGAATCCAAAAGAAGACAAGAGGATCTCCCTTCCCTGGATCGAATAGACTAGCTAAACACATGCTGGAAAGAAAAGGTAAAGAACCTGATTGGTATTGTTAAATAATGTAGCCATACCATATCTAAAAGAGACAAACTATTCAAGACTCTAACTGAGATAGATCTAGATGGAAGCACCAATGAAGTCTAGGACCCGAAATTGATATTAAACTCATTGTTTTTAACCAAACAAGCATTTGTTGATCAAGTTCATATCTATAAAAGACTGTCATTTGAAAATTTCTATGGCATTCTTGAATATGGTGAAAATGACGTGAAAACTTGGTTAGTTGGTTATGCAATTAGAAACAAAAATATTCAAGAAGAATTGCACATCTTGTCTATTGATCTAATGGACTTGGAAAGTGAACTATTCAATATAAAAATGCGGCACGAAATGAACGTTGCGCCCATGAGGAGCTACATCGAAGGATGGTTGAAAAAAGTTGTCGACCAAATTACCAATGAAGGTCAAAGCCAAGGAAATCCATAAAAGGACATCAACAAAAAAATGACAATCCATGGCACACCATCATAGTAAGTTGATACTGATTACATTTTTCTGTCTTCATCCACTTATTCTAACAAATATTTAATCCAGTTCTGACAATTTTCCCTTTCTTCTTGCTAGGTTTTGTTGTTTTCCATCATCGACTTTCTTCTTTATGAAAACATCATTCTTGTACATCTTTGGTTTGTATTTGGTGACAGTCGCAATTGGAGTCATTCTGGCAAACACATTTTTATTTCACATAATATGTACTGAACTATAATTTTTTTTGCAAATTCGAAGACAATTTTTTTTTGGGAAATTTTCTCAAATGTATTTTGTGACCCAATTTATCTAAATATAAATATTTGGGGTTCTTCTATGATGATATTCAATGTTTGGTGTTGTTATTTGGAATTTGTATTTCTTCCTAAAATTAACTCATTTCGTTGTACATGTTCTTGTTCTATATTGTGCATGTATTGTAGCTTCCTATATTTCAAAATATTCTTCGATATACAAAATGTAAAGTCATGTATTTTTTTCTTTGTTCCTTGTATGTTTGAGCAAAAACAAATCCAAGCCCAAAACACCATTCAAATTCGAACATGATTTACATTTGGACCACAAATAATCTAGTAAGATACATTAACATGGATACATTTTAAATAAACATAAACAAAATCCTTTTAAACTTGACCCTGACTCTCTAGGGCTCCTAATTTTAAATAAACATAAACAAAATCCCTTTAAACTTGAACCTGATTTTCTCGAACTCCTTGATTGTCCATGGGTTGATCGGTTAGTGGACTGTCAAATCCTCATTTCCATTTATATCTTCACATCAGGAACCCGACCAACGACCCTCCCTATCAACATTTGGCCAAATATCTGACCGTGTCGTCCCAACTTAGCGCCATCACATTCTTATCCCGCGTGTTCTGTTATATACATCTTGCACCCAACACTTTCGTCATATACATTTTGCACCCAACACTTCCGTCATTTATAGTTCAATGCGCTATTATACACCTTGCACCCAAAACTTGTGTCATCTACAGTTCCGTTGGATACATCTTGCACCAAAAACTTCTCTTGTCTACAGTTCCTCCACATATTGGAACATGGTCTACATTTGGGACACAAACTATCTATTACAATACATTAATATAAATACAATTTAATTAATGGTCCTATATCGTCACATCATGAGCCCGACTGACCACAGTTCCTTTCAACACTTAGCCAATTATCTCTTTGCGGGGTCGCACCTTAATGCTAACAAAATTTTATGCCCCATGTATATATATACATACATATCGATATATATTCTAAGTATATATACTGACATATATACCTAGTATATATACTAGTATATATATATCGACATATATACTGACATATATACCTAGTATATATACCGGTGAAGTGAAAATACATAAACAAAAACAATAAAGAAAGTAAATAGAAGAATCACCTAAGAAAGCAACACAAACACAATAGGGATCGACATAGCAAAAAATAAAGTCGACTCAACAGACTAGTCAACAAGTGATTGAACCACCTATACCTAGTATATATATAGGTCAAGGTATTGGTATATTTACTTAGTATTGGTGCTTTCCTTGTGTGGATAGATTGATTGGATAGATGCAACTTGTTATGTTCTGTATATATACTCCATGGGATGTGATGCAAATCTATATTCAGAAAATGTTGAAACTTATTCCTTGTGATGCAAATATATGTGTTCAGAATAATTTTAGGGAGGGACATCGCCACTGCAGCCGCACTTGTTAATTACTGATATATATATACTTGTATTCAATTACACAACAATCTTATTATTAGTTTTATCATATATAAATCATAAGTACATGTATCATGAGGTTACTAGTGCATTCAAAAAAAGGATACTAATATTCATTATGTAGAAGCACCTCTTAAATTTTAAAATGGATAATTATAAATATAGCGATATAGGTCGACAAAAACTTAATAAAATTGTTATTAACGATATGATGAAAATGTATGCCATGGACAAGCTCTTTAAGTTAGAAGAATGCTTGCATTTAGTGGAGATTGCATATAATACCAATAGATCATTGGAAATAAATCCATTAATTGAGGCTTTTGTGTGGAGAAAAGTGCAACACTTCAGTAATCTGGGACAACATAGCAAGTGAGATCACAATGTATATAAAATGGCTTTTAGGAATAAGAAGGAACTATGATATGGACAATGGTTAAAGTGGTATGAGACAAAAACATAATTTTGCAAAACTTCATCCAAATGCTATCATCACGTCATTCTATCCAATTCATAGTTCTTGGGGTCATAATTCCACTTATCTTTTGGATTCCGTATATGCGCATTTTTTCCTTCCGTAAATGCGCATATATGGAAGCTCTCTTCCATATATGCACATTTTGTCTTTCGTATATGCACATTTATGGAAGCCAAAATGTGCATATACAGAAGCTCTCTTCTATATATAGAGCTTTTGTATATGCGCGTTTTGGCTTCCGTATATGTGCATTTATAGAAGGAAAAAATGTGCATATATGGAAGCCAAAATGTACATATACGGAAGATATGCGCATATACAGAAGCCAAAATGCACATATATGGAAGCTATGGAAGAGAACTTCTGTATATGTGCATTTTGGCTTCTATATATGTGCATATAAAAAAGCTCTATATACGGAAGAGAGCTTCCGTATATGCACATTTTGGTTTCCACAAATGCACATATATGGAAAACAAAATGTGCATATACGGAAGAGAGCTTGTTGATACTGAGAGGGGGGTGAATCAATATCAAGTACAATTTAAAAACCTTTTCCAACTTATACTTAAACCATTCAATTATATCTAATGAGCAATGAACAATAGTATAAGAGTTACACCAATACACCACAATACACCATGCA
>JZKD02S1702364.1:420354-439570 GCA_000966675.3 Picea glauca | reverse complement strand
CCATGGGTGTTGTATCTTCATGTTCATTTTTCTTCATGTCCAAATAACTTCATCAATCTTGTGGTCCAAAACCCATGACTAGGGTTGACATCAATGACAACAACCAATCTTCCAAAAGAGCTTTCGTATATGCGCATATACGGAAGCCAAAATGTGCGTATACAAAAAATATCTTCCGTATATGCACATTCTATATTCCGTATATGCGCACTTTGCTTCCGTAAATGCCCATATATGGAAGCCAAAATGCGCATATATGGAAGCTCTATATACGGAAGAGAGCTTCTGTATATGCACATTTTGGCTTCTGTAAATGTGCATATACGGAAGGAAAAATGTATATATATGGAAGAGAGCTTCCATAAATGTGCATTTTTTCTTTCTTTCTGTAAATGCTCATTTTTTCCTTCCGTAAATGTGCATATACAAAAACTCTTTTCCGTATATGCACGTTTTACCTTCCGTAAATGTGCATTTTGGCTTCCGTAAATGCGCATTTACCGAAGCCAAAATGCGCATATATGCAAGAGAGATTTACAGATGCTCTCTTCCGTATATGCACATTTTTGCTTCCGTAAATCTGCATTTTCGCTTCCGTATATGCGCATTAATAAATGCGCATATACAGAAGCTCTCTTCCATATATGTGCGTTATGTCTTCTGTATATGCGCATTTACTTCGCATATACATAAGTTCTCTTCCGTATATCCACATTTTGGCTTCCGTAAATGTGCATATACCTAAGCCAAAATTCACATATACAGAAGCTCTCTTCGGTATATGCGCATTTTGGCTTCTGTATATGCACATTTTTTCCTTCCGTAAATGCACATATACAGAAGCCAAAATGCGCATATATGGAAGCTCTCCCATATGTATAGCTTCCGTATATGCACATTTTGGCTTCCTTAAATGCACATATACGGAAGCTCTCTTCCATATATGCGCATTTACGAAAGCCAAAATGTGCATACTTCTCTTCCGTATATGCGCATTTTGGCTTCCGTAAATGCGCATATACAGAAGCCAAAATGCACATATACGGAAGCTCTCTTTCGTATATGCGCATTTACGGAAGAGAGCTTCCATATATGTGCATTTTGGTTTCTGTATATGCCCATTTATGGAAGCCAAAATGTGCATATACGGAAGACAAAATGCGCATATACAGAAGCCAAAATGCGCATTTTGGCTTCCATAAATGTGCATATACGAAAGCCACCTTTCATAAATGCACATTTATGGAAGTCTCCTTTGATAAATGCACATTTATGGAAGGTGACTTTCATAAATACGCATTTACGAAAGACATTTATGGAAGATGGCTTTCGTATATGCACATTTATGGAAGTTGGCTTCCGTATATGTGCGCTTCTATATATGCACATATACGAAAGTGGAACTCGTATATGGTTAGCTTCCGTAAATGAACATTTACGGAAGTTGATTACTTCCATAAATGTGCATATATGAAAGCATGGATATATAGAATATTCCTTTCATAAATGTGCATTTATGGAAATTACCTTTCGTAAATGCACATTTTTGAGAAGTTGGATTTCGTATATGCAAGATTATTTTCATATATGCATTCATTTATGGAAGTTTATCACTTCCATAAATGTGAATATATGGAAAAGGCATATACGAAATTTGTCTTTTTTAAATGCGCATTTATGGAAGTTGGATTTTGTAAATGCACATTTATGAAAGTTGGATTCTTTATATGCATTTTTTTATTCAGTATAAATGTGCATATATGGAAGATGACCACTTTCATAAATGCGCATATATGGAAGCATGCATGTACAAAATCTATCTTTTGTAAATGCACATTTATGGAAGTTGGCTTTCGTAATTGCGCATTTACGAAAGTCGCCTTCTGTAAATACGCATTTATGGAAGTGTCTTATGTATATGCGTGCATTTACAAAAGTTTGCTTCGGTATATGCGCATATACCAAAATGGCCAGCTTCCATAAATGTATATTTACGAAAGTGGCCATCTTCTGTAAATTCACATATATGGAAGGAATCATTTGTAAATGCACATTTATGAAAGTTCTCTTTTGTAAATGCTCATTTATTGAAGTGTCTTCCGTGTATGTGAATTTATGGAAGTTGGCTTCTATAAATGTGCATTTATGGAATTTAGCTTCCTTAAATGTGCATTTATGGAAGGTAGCTTCTGTATATGTGCATTTACGAAAGATGACCACTTCAAAAAATGCATATACGGAAGCATGCATATGCTTGCATCTTGCATATGCATGATTCTATATATGTGCATTTACGAAAGTTGACCACTTCCAAAAATACGCATATATGTGCACTTTCATATATGCACTTTTCTGTATATGCCAATAAAGAAAAAATTGAGTGTATTAATGGTATGTGACAAAGGTTATGTGACAATAGCATTTATTTTTGAAGGAATTAGATTTAATAGAAGTATTTTCATTTCGCATGTGTGTTAGAACCTTCTTTCAAAACCTTTAACCTCACTAGTTGACAGATTACTATTGCAAAGAGCCCACAACTAGTGGCATCTTTCACTTTGCAACCTAATTTTCTACCAGTGGAATAGTGATAACCTAAGGTTGAAAGAATCATATTTCATTTGAAGTTTTAAAGTTTAGGCGAAATTGCCCTTTCTATATTTCAAAGAGTAGTTGATGATCATATTCAAATTTGGATTTACTTCTTAGTTTGTATTTTGAAGCTAATTCCCTCACATATAGTGATTGTGCCTCACAAGTTTACGGACTTTCAGATTGATAACTTAATGTCCTAATTTATGCAAGTAAGTTAGACAAACACTTCTATATCAAATACGTTTGATTTATATCAAAGTGATTTTTAGGATCATGATTAGAAAATGTCTTCCTAGACATGTATTTTCCATATTTTCATAAACATATATATCAAAATGGCTTTTGTTCTCATCCACTTATCATTGGTAATTGGACAAACAATGATAAATAATTGGGGCCAATTGATTAGTTTTCCCAGTATGTTAAGCATCGACTTGCATAAACATGCACATAAAGTCCATTCCTAACTTAATTTTTTTTAAGTTGGGGGTTATGGTGTTGAAATGACATCCATGCCTCATGGTATTCCTTCTTCTTCAACTGATAATATTTAGTCAATTTCTATCTTATTTTCATACTCCATAACATATTTACAACCCGTGCGTCTACCATAAAAATTTATTAAAATGTGCTATTCATTATTTTTAAGCACCTTTAGTAGAGAAAGATTAGCATATATATCAAAGTGACTTGTGTACTTATCCTTTCATTTTTGGTAATTTCATAAATAGTTATAAACAAGTAGGACCAATTGATTATTTTTTCCAATATGTTAAGCAATGACATGCATAGACTTGCACATAAAGTTCATTCCTAATATTTTGAAGTCGATTAGTGTTGTGGAGACATCCATGCCTCATAAAATTCTTTCCTCTTTAGCTCATAATATTTACACAAACATTCTATTTTATTTTCATACTCCATAACAAATTTACATTCCCTGCAACTACTATGAAAAATAATTAAATATAACTATTGATTAATTCTAACATCTAGTAGAAAATATTTTAAACTTTATACTTTATATTAATATTACTACTTCACAAAAGAAAAATATCAAAATTTTCTTATGAATATTCTAATGGCTCTAAACGATACATTCATGTGGTTTTTTTGCTTCAAATATGAAAAGGAAAAATGGATAACAAGCCCAATTCTACCTTTGATTATAGCCCTCTTCACCTAGTAGTAGTTGCAGATCTTGATTTGTTTTCTTCAAGTTCTGAATGACATGAAGCTTATCTATACTTGTAACAAATCAAACTTTTGCATTCTCTATTATTACTTGTAAATATTCATTGAATATTAACCCTTTACATATGCCTTCACATTGAAATGACTAAAGAAAATAGTTGATAACCAAGGATGGTGATTTTCGGATGCAGGGGACACATACAATAGAGCTTGTTCTTCCATCAATAACATGTTCCTTTGGCAAGTACATAGTCTCCTTCATTCAATTTTAGATAGAGATTGATAATCCATTTCAAAATACCTCACATACTTGCATTATTAAAATTATTTTATGTAGAAAATTCTTGGTATCCTATCCCTAAGAACTCAAATTAGCATGCTTAAAGTCAACATCAAGGTGAATTTGAAACAAATATCCCAAATTCATAACATATCCAGTTACAAAACCAACTTGAGATCTCCAATTCTTATTTCAAATTCTGTTCTCTCTAAGTTATGATGTCATCACGGTGTAATGATAAAATGTATCTTAATATACAATGTATATAAAGTAATGGCTTTTAGAAATAAGAATGAACTATGATATGGACAATGGTTAAAGTGGTATAAGACAAAAAAATATTTTTTCAAAACTTCATCCAAATTCTTTCATCATGTCATTATATCCAATCCATGGTTACTCCTAAAAACCAAGAATAAACAAATGTTTTATTAGTAATAGTTTGTAACTCATTTTTTTAATTTAAAATACATGCTAAAATAATATATGCTTCATGTCAATTATCATATGACTACTCATTAGACCCTCATCAACGTTGGATAAAAAGACTCCACAAGAGGTATGGACTAGTAAGAAACCTTCTCTCATGCGTCTCAAGGTATTTGGTTGTGAGGCCTATGTTCATGTTCCAAAGGAAAAAAAGAGTAAGCTAGATAAGAAGGCTGAAAAGTGTGTATTTATTGGGTGTAAATATGGTCTTATAGGTTATAAGCTTTGGAACCCAAAAACTAAGAAGGTTGTGTATAGTTGAGATGTGGTATTTAGAGAAATGAAGGATGTTGTTAAACATGAAGTCCTACCAAGTAAGGAAGAACCAGAGAAAACAGAGTTTGATTTAAAGGTTGATGAATCATACTTTGCAGAAGAACATGAATAATAAGAAGAAGATCCTCATACTCCAGTATTGAGGAGATCCGTTTGAGAAAGAAGAATACCAGAAAGGTATACTCCATCTGATTTCCATTCAAATTTTTCTTTGCCTATTACTGATGATGATCCTAGAACTGTCAGGGAGGAAGTGGATTCAGAGGATGAAAAACTTTGGAAAAAGGCCATGGATGAAGAAATGGCATCGTTGGATAAAAATGAGGCTTGGGATCTAGTGGAGTTGTTGACTGGAAGAAATCCCATTGGAAGCAAATGGGTATTTAAAAAAAAGTTGAATGCAAAAGGCAAAGTGGAGAAATACAAAGCTCGGTTAGTAGCAAAGGGTTATTCCCAGGTTCAGGGAATTGATTTTGGTGATATTTTTTCTTCTGTTGCCAAGTTAACTTATATAAGATTTATATTATATTTTGTTGTTGCATTTAATTTTGAAGTAGAATAGATGGATGTGAAGACAAAATTCCTACATGGGGATCTGGAAGAATAAATCTATATGAAGTAGCCATAAGGCTTTGCTGTGAAGGGAAAGAATGAGTTGGTATGCAAGTTGAAAAATTCCCTGTATGGTTTAAAACAATCACCAAGGATGTTGTATAAAAAATTTGATACTTATATGTTGGGACTTGGATTCACAAGAAGCAAAGAGGATCACTGTGTGTATTTTAAATTAATTGGTGATCATTTTATTTATTTGGTCTTGTATGTGGATGGCATGTTGCTAATAGGAAACAACAAGGAGATTATCCAAGATGTGAAAACTCAATTGTCCTCTAAATGACATGAAGGATCTCGGTGTTGCAAATTTCATTTTGGGCATGGAAATTAAAAGAGATCAGAAAAAGAGGAAACTTTGGTTAAATCAGAGAAAATATGTCAAGACAATATTGCAGAGGTTTAATATGAAGGAATGTAAACCGGTCAAGGTCCCTATTATTGTTGGTGTAAAGTTATATGTGGATCAGTGTCCCAAGGCACAAGAAGAGAAGGAGGACATGTCTCGTGTTCCATATGCGAATGATGTTGGCAATTTGATGTATGCAATGGTCTGTACTAGACCGGACATTGCACATGCAGTGGTATTTTTGAGAATGTATATGTCAAAACCAGGGAAGGAGCATTGGACAACAGTAAAAAGGGTTTTCAGGTATTTACGTGGTACTACTAGCTATGGATTGTGCTACCAAGGAAGACCAGGATTGTACAGAGTGTTGGACATACATGGCTTTGTGGATGCAATATGGGATGGAGATTGGGTTATATATTTGGATGGAATCCTCGTCTTTAGCAAGAGTTCGATAAAACATTTGTAGCACATTCAAAAATTCCTCCACACTTTGTGGAAATACAAGTTATATGTTAGCTTAGATAAATTCTCCTTCAACATGAACAAGGTTCAATACCTTAGATAAATTGTATATGACCATGGTGTGCATGTTGATCCAGCCAAGATCCAAGTCATTCATGACTAGCGAACCTCGACAACACTAATCGAGCTTCTGAGCTTCTTGGGCCTTGCTAACATCTATCGTAGATGCGTATTGGGGTTCTCCCATATTGCATGGGAGCTCAAAAAATTGACCAAGGGTGGCTTCAAAGCCAAATTTGTGTGGGGAAAATCACAACATAAATATTTTGATGATCGGAAACATCACTTAGGCTCATCCCTGGTGTTCGCATTACCCAATATGCAACAACCATTTTAGATTGAGAATGATGCTTTCAATTATGTCATTGGTTCCCTTATCACTCAACATGGTCATCCAGTGGCCTATCATAGTGAGACACTCTCAGATTTCATCTGTAAGAACCCCACATAATTAATATATATATTTCTATATGTATCGATCAACAATAAGGCTTGAAGCCATTACAACAATATACACCCTATGAGCTCAACATGTCACTTGCGGTAATTGAACCCGGATGAAGAGGATAACAATCATTCCTCTAACCACCCAAGCTAAACCAAATTGACAATTAGTACTAAAGTTGCAAATCAAAACACAACATTTAATCCAACACTCTACATTACCATTCTTAGCAAGCAAGGACCTTTAGACTCATGTTTGTTGAAAAATGATTTGAGGTCATTTTGAGTAAATACCTAGAAATCAAAATTTCCTACAAACACAAAATTTCATGGTCATGAATCAAAGTTCTAATACTCCAAACCATGGATGATATACATAGGTCTATAAACCCCCTAACATTCTACAATGCTAACTCTCCTAACATTCTACAATTCTAACAATGCTAACATTCTACAATGATTTTGTCCTTGGTTTTATTATTGATTTTATCCTTATTATTAATTAGTTTTTATAAAAACCTCTTATTCTTTAATTTTTTGAAAAGTGATGACTCCATCTTACTACTATATTTTCAACATCTAGTTAAAACACCATAAGGAAATTTTCCATAGAACCATTCATTAAAACACCGTAAGGAAATTTTCCATAGAACCATTCATTCTTTAATTTTTTTACGAAGGTTTGAGTATGCCAAAACCATGTCACACATTGATAACTCAAAATAAAGCATTTTAAAAGGCCAAAACCACATTTGCTTGTGAATCATGATGTTTCACCAAATTTACACATAGATAACTCCAAATAAACCATTAAGTGCCCATTATCTAGTTTATGTTGAGTGTGCAATAAACCCAAGGACTATAATCTTATTATTCAATTTCTATAATTTCATTATTCAATCTTAGAAAATTAGTGGAGAACTCTTAATTTTATTCTATTGAAGTTAGGTTATGATGGGTAAAATAGACAAAATGATCCATCTAATTTTTATTTTGATGACATCCCATATATCTTGTTTTTGTCTTTCAAGGATATTAATAAAAAAATTCATTTCATTCTTGTGTTCAACTAACATAATTTAAAGCATATAAAAAACCATCCATGCACAAAAAAAACATGTATGCTTATTGTTTCTTTAATAACATTCATGTCTTTCAATTCAATGTGTTTTAAAAATCAGTGTTTAAAAACTCACAATTGCTAATAGTGTATAAATCTTTACTTAGATAAATTTCTTAAAAACTTAAAAGATTTCTTTATTTTTAGTAAATAAATCCGTCCTTATATGTGAATGCAAGGAAACTATACTCTTAACTAAACTCCATTTTCATTGGTTCAAAAATATCAATTAAAACCAACTTTAAATTAAATTACCATTTTATAAGTTTTATCAAATGCTTCTTACTAGTGTTTCACAATTAAACAAGCTTCACACGCTTCAGAAATACTTTTAATTCATGGCAAATCTATCACTTTGTCATGGTTAATTAGTATTTGTATATAGTAAATGACCAAACATATAATTGTGTTTCAATCTTTCATGCCAAAGTTATCTCTTATGATAATGGTTGGTCTCATTGTTGTTGCATGGATGCAACCATATTTACACCAAATTTATATATCTGGTTCTTAAATTTAATAACAATGATTTAATTTTTATTGCAGTGCTTAATTGATCATTAAAATTGAATTCAAATTTCTGATCACAAATCTCACAGTATTGTTCGCTTTAAAACCAAAACCTAGGAAAATTGTTCACTTTAAACCAAAACTTATAAAAAATTGGAAAAAAAATATTACAATATCTATGGATATATAACACTGGTAATGAAAAAAATTATGAAACAAAAGAAATTTAGATATATAACAGTGGTAATGAAAAATATTATTAAACAAAAGAAAGTTGTATCAAATTGAATGCTTATAAAGAAATCATATCACATAGACTACGTAAAGTGTAGCAAAATAATAAATACAAACCTAATAGAGATTCAATGAACCATGCCCAAAATATCACTTTATTTATGCTTTTTAAAGATATTATGTAAACTAGATCCTACAAAATATCATTTAGCTCTAGAGTCTTTTGAAATCAATGAATAAATTATGCATAGAAATCTAAATTATACCATCCTAAAGCGTTGTAGACCAGAAAATGAAATTGGATTCCTCGAATTCTTATTCGTTTTTGGAAAGTATATGGTATTCACTATCAAAATAGTTGATCATAGAGATGTACAATGTATGTGCCATTGACGTGAAATGCAAACTTGAAAACAAAAAACAAAAGAAGAGATCACGTTAAATCATGTTTTTAAATGCAAATCTGTCATCTCCCAATGAAGTCACTGCACAAAGCTGCTAAGAAGGAGACGATGAGTGAAACGAAGAGGGTAGGATCGATCTGATTTTCCAATTGATATTCTCTTCACACTTGAAGATTTTTTTCATTTGCTCAGGTTTCTTGGAAATAGGAGATCCTTGCTACATTCTGCCCAACAAGTCATGAAATTCCAAAAGGAACTCCCGTCTCCCACAACGTGATGAAGAGTGGCTCTGATGGAGATTCTGTCTCCAAGAAAACTCGTCGCCTGCAATACACCAATATAAGAAACAAACCATTGATTTCCATACACCAATACAAGAAACAGAGCATTGATTTCCATGCTTGCGAATTAAAAAACTGAAAATCAAGAGGAAAGGATTGCATGGTTGCAATTAAAAAATGAGGAGATGAAGAGAACAACGAAGAGGGTAGGATCGATAGGATTTGAAGGGAGGTGCACCATGCAACAGGGCCAGTGCAGCAGTCCCGTGATGTGAGAAGTGTGCCAAAAAGACTTGGGCCCATCCACAAGAAGCTATGTGCATGGCTTATGCCCATCTGACCTGCACCATTGGGCATGGAGTACTCCAACTGACACATGAACCATGCACTAAGCCAATCATTGGCTTAGTGCATGGTGGGAAATGCTTGTTGTTTCAAAAGGGGTAGGGTATGTATACCTTCGTCAAATTGTCTAGCTTGGCAATGACCTTAAAAATAGATTATTATTATTATTATTATTATTAATTTTCATTTACTTTTATTTTATTTTACTTTAATTTTTAATGCCTTAGTTTAAAGGTTCTAAGAAATGACTCTTTTCAGGAAATATTTTTAATAAGAATTTTTAATATTCTTATTATTGTTAATAAGAATTTTCATTTACTTTATTTTTTAATGTCCTAGTCTAAACGTTCTACTAAATGAATCTTTTTAGGGAATATGTTTTGGGACATTTGTCTTAAATTTAATGAAAAATTGTTAGATCTTTAGATTTGAGTGATTATTTTTTGTATAATCCTAGTGTCTCGAGAGTTTTTCAGCATGTTGAATCCATTTCTACATTCAAAAACGGATTTTAAACAACAACAAAAAATGATTTCATGTAAATTTATATAATAGGATTAAAAAATTAATCAAAATTTTATTTTAATCAATAATTAAATTCATATATTAATACTACTACTAATAATAATCTATTGGTAAATTCTAATGAGGTATACATACCCTACCCTACCCTACCCCTTTCGATTTTAAATTATAATTAAAAAATAATAATTGTAAAACTACTTATAAATATAAATAAATCAACATTGTTTTATAATTCTAAAATTAAATTTATTTTTAAAAATATTTTATAAAATTAGATTTATGAATATAAAGAATTTTTTATTTACATTCATTTGTATATTTAAATAAAACTAAAAATTAATTATTATAGTTCATGTCTTTCAAAGATTAATAGTGTTCGATTCAATGCTGGAAAGCCAAGAGTTTTTGAGCATTTAGCAAGGTTCAATTCCAATGAGGGTAGCTTACCCTGGAGCTATGGGGACACCTTGAAGATGAAGATGGGTACACAAAGCAAGATGAAGATGAAGCAAGAAGGAGTATGACACATGTTGAGTATATTTTATTATGGTTTTGGGATAACCCATCTCCTCCAATTGCCACTATGTTGTCAACGTTGAAAACAAGCACATGGGGTAAGTATACTTCAAATGGGTTTTATGAACTCAAAGTGATCAATTATAGCTAAACGCCTTCAATGTGCCAAGGAAGCATTGTTTTTGTCAATTCATATGCCTTGTTTTATCTATTGCAAATGTGTGTCGACATGAAAACATTAACAAAAGGTAAGAATGTCCATGCCCACATGATCATAAGTGGAATTGAGAACAATGTGTTCTTGACAACTCAGTTGATAGCCATGTATGTCAATCACAAAGGCTTGGTAGATGTTTGGTATGTGTTTAAAAAATGTCCAAATGAAATACGTATCCATGCAATGTTGTGATTAGAGGGTATGCCTTGCACAAATGTTGTGAGTATGCACTTACTCTCTTTTATGAACTGCATAAGTCAGATATGCAACCTAACAACTTTATGTTCACAACATTCTCAAGACTTGTGTTAGCATGTCGAATCTAGCATTGGGAAAATTCATCCATGATTACATGCTAAAGAATGGGTTTCATTCATATGGTTTTCTAGGAAACGTGCTTGTAAACTTGTAAGCTAAATGTGGAGTGTGGAGAATGTAAGCAATGTGTTCGACAAAATCTCTCAAGGAGATAGTGTTACATCGAATGCCATGTTTTTGCAATATGTTAAGAAAGGGTGTTATGAAGATGCAATGGAAGCTTTTTCTATGATGAAATCATAAGGTGTGAGGCTAGACTCTATCACTATTTCTAGTGTGCTTTCAGCTTCTACCCACTTGGTAGCTCTAAAATGGGGTAAGGAAATCCATTGTTATCTAATTTTGATTTGCAAATTGTCGTGGATATTCACTAGAATGGTTCATCATAACATTTCTTACAATATTCTGAAATCTCTTATTATGCAATTTAATTCATTAGATCTCAAACTTATTATTACCAACTTAGTTCTTAAATTTATGGAAATAACTAAAATCTTAAAACGAAAGAACAAGAAAATGAACACACCATCCACACAAATGAATACAATATGTGACCTAGAAAACCCAATATGTGAGAAAACTCATCTATAAGGTGAGGCCTATGCTATGCTCTCTTTCCTTCAATTATGAAATGCAAGTACAAAGAAAGGGGCACTCACTATAGATTTGCCTTTGACATTGTGGCCTGAATGGCTGCTATAGAATCTTCTACCCCTCTATTTGCTCTAATATCCCAATCCTAGATGCTCTGCTCAACTATGGAATAAGTACAATGTTAAAAGAATGGAACCCTCTTCTCTTCCTAACAACCTAGTGTTTACCATAGCCTAATAGTCGTCAAGGGTTAGGGTTAGGGTTTTTACATGCCTCGACACTCAATTAATGTTAGGGTTTTGGACCCTCTAGAATCTTCTTTAAAGTCCACATGTGTGATTAATAGGGGCTGAGGTGACATCCACTGGGTACCATGGTGATCAACAAAGCAAGTCAACTTGGAGGAGCCATAACTTTTGCAGACAAACTTTGATTGAGGTGATTTTTGCACCACTAGAAATATTTTGGTGTGTAGAATAATGTCAAGGGACTACATTTTTTACCCTAAAAATTGTTGTTTGATGCCTCAAACTAGCTCTGAAAGGTTTTAGACCCCAAATCACCAAACTAGGATCTGCCACTAAAATGGGCCCTGTAGGCCAATTCCTCCAATTGTTTCACCTAGAAAGTACCAATATAGATGACAAATTATTTAATGATCCATTCCTAATCATACCTCCCAATTTAGGGAAGCTTTTGGTCCCCAAAAGATTTTATTAAATGAGGTGAGGAAATTTTCCTCTACCTTCTCCCCAAAGTACCATTTTGTCTTGCCTAGAAGTTGTTATTTCAATCCTATCTGTCATAGGTCATGTGTTGGGGTCCCACCCTATCCTACCTAATTTAGGCTACCTAAGAGTTAGCTAATTGTTGTATGTGTCCATCTTCTTTGAATTAGGCCCATTAGATAGTGGTGGACAATTATTTAATGTAAAAGGGTCCACTTTATAAAGCCCACTAGGTAGTTGGTACCCATTAGTTACAAGACCACAAGTAGTTGAGGTTTTTGTTATTGAAAATTTATTTAAAGAGATAGGAGACTATGGAATGTTTGTTTTATGTTGTGTATTTGGAGATCTGATAAGGAAAGGTCACCCCACCTTAAGAGGCAAGTGAACATTGTTTTCCTTCTTTGCATTATCAATATACAAGGGTATCTTTTATCGATTTCATCTTATTGTCTCTTCTTTCTAATTATTTTGAAATTATATTCTTTGTATACCTAGTTGTGTTTCAATTTTAATGGTTAAGGAACACTAAAAGTAGTATTAGAGCTCTTTCATGAGCCAGTACACATTCAAATTTTAGTAGAAATTTTGTAGGCTGGAGATGTATTTCAGTGCCTTTAAATAACATAGTGATCTATCGTTCAACGAATAAAACTGCAATTGGGGAATAATACATGCATAAAATACAAGTCGAATCACTTTGTTGGAAATCCTTGTAACCCCTATTGGTAACTCTTTGAGTAGTATTGCATCAAACAACACCTATATACAAAATCTCACTTCCATGTACATTTGGGTATATTGGAAGTCCCTTAGGTATGCTTGAAACCAACTCTAGATCAATCGATCGGTCATCTTGTTGCTATAGTACACCAAGAACGACACTTAGGGAGATCACTCTCTAATACATCGGTAGTTGGGTTGTACAAGTAAGGGAATGATTGAGCCTCCTTAGTTAGTGCCTCTAAGTATATCAAAGAGATACAACACCTCACACTCATTTGTCTCTAGGACCCTATAAACCCTAGATTCTACAACAACTAGTGAAATTCCTACATCTTTTCATCCAAAAGGAATTTGGAGATTCTATCACCATAGTAGTAATTAGCTGGGAGTAATACTTCCATACTCCCACAGGAATAGTACTCATAGAAAAAGAAGAAAATAAAAAAGTCTAGGTTCTACTCACACCATTGTGGAATACCTATCTCAAAATATTTATGGCTTCGTGTTGATTTCTTGGATCTCCCTCTCAAGTAAAAATTTTTGTGTGGACCCAAGAATATAGTGATTCAAGGTATATCTAAATAGAATCCTTTCAATCCATTGATCACAGTAAGGTAAGTGGAAAATAACACTTCCACAAAATCTTTGGTGGTCCTATGGTTCAAACTCGTGACATGGCCAACTCAAAGAACAAACAATAGACCCAACCTGCTCAACGCCAAGATATGGATAACAAGGTTATTGGCATTGAGGCTACATGTAAAATTATGAATGAAACAACAAAATCACAAATTGACTTCTTGAAATTTTCAGGTGACCACTTGAACCTCAAGGCACCAAATCCAAACATTGACCCAACTAAGGAGGAATTCCCAACTCAATACATGCATTCCATGCACATGTTTCAAGATAACCATTTCCCACACTTTCAAGATCACAATTCATGGCATCATTTTCCAAAGGTCGACGTGAAAAAATTTGATGGATCTGATCCCTCGGGTTGGTTTACCCAAATGGAACACTATTTCTCTCTCCCTCTCCATGGAATTATTGATGACCTACACAAACTAAAAGTGGGGATCTTATATTTGGATGCCAAACATTGGTAGTGGTGGAAATGGTATAAGAAGGGTTATAAAGGCTACATTACCTAGACCTAGTTTGTGCAAATACTTTATGCTTGTTTTGAACATGACACTCACCATTTGGGACATTTGAAAAAATTATGCCAAAATGACATAGTTATAGACTATATTACCACCTTTGAGCAATTGAAAATCCACATAGAGGGCCTATCTGATTCATTTTTTAAATAATGTTTCATCACTGGTCTCAAGGAAGTAATTAGAGCATGCACCGTGATGCAATGCCTAAACACGTGGTTGGAAGCTTATGATTGAGATACATAAGGTGAGATAGTTATCAATGTGCAAACCAAGAGACATTTATTCACCACTCGCCCTAGCCCACTGGTGGAAAATACCTCTCGCTCATCTAACTCATAGCTAATATGCATCCACAAGTTATAGACTCATGAATATATGGAAGAATGTCAATGTCTTCATATTTTCTATAATTGTGATGACCAATATTTCAAAAAGAAAAAATGTAAAGAACAAAAATTATTTCAAATGGTTGTATCTCCATGCGACAATTGAGAGGACATCCTTGTTGAATATACTCTTGAACCAACTTTGGAAGACACCACCCTTGCATGGAAGATGAAGTCCCCTTAAAAGATCCTTTTGAGGAACCCCAAATTTCTCTCCACGTGCTATTAGGTTTCTTGACACCCCAAACATTGAACTTGATTCTCTACATTAAGCACCACAAAGTGATAATGTTGATTGATAGTGGAAGAACCCACAATTTTATCCATAGGAGAGTGGCATAAAAAGCACATTGTTATGTATGTCTTGTATCTAATTTTCAAATTATGATTGCCAATGGTGGTACGATGAAATGTGGGGGATGATATGAAATTGTGAAACGACAAATTGATGAGTATCATCTCAAAACTCATGTGTTTTCTATTAAAATGGGCAGTTGTTATATGGTTCTCTAGGAAAAAAGGTTATGCATTTTGGGACTCTGATTTTGAGTCCCCAAATTAATAATGTATTTTGTTTTATTTGATGAAAGGTTGAAGTGTCTGAACAATTAAAAGGGGTTGGAGTGCCTAGGAAATGAAATACTTGGAACATTGTTATTAATAAAATATATCGTTGGCTACAAGATGGACAAGGACAAGAGTTATAAGGGGATATGATTCCATGAGAGAGGGGAAAAGAAGAGGGGCTAAGCCTTTTGATTTTTCAATTATTTTTATTGCACCCACCTTGGAATTTCAGAGAAAAAGAGGGGATTATGTGAGCTTCTTGGGGGAAGGCTACATTATGATTTTGATATTTAATCCTCGTTCTTAATTGTCTTGGGGGTTTGCCATTCATTCTTACTCAAAATTCGTTTTTGGAGTTGTTCCTCTTTAATTCACTCTCCTCCTCATTCATGTTTATGCATGGGGAAGGGAAAACGAATTGTTGAAGGAAAAAAACCATGGTTGGTTGGATGTAATTAATTATTGATCATTCCAAGAAGGAATGAATGCTTTTGGGCATGAGAATAATGGCAGTTGAGAGAGAATTTTCCACAACTAAGAATCCTGAGATTTTTCAGCATTGAGATTTCCTGACCAAAAACATTGGAGCCCTAGAAAGAGGTGGATAACATGAGGGATTGCGTGGAAGTGAAGGGGGTTCATTATATTTGGGTGATGTAGGATGAAGTGGAAGAGAGATGGTAAACTATATTTTTTGTGTGTTGAGAAACCTGTGAGAGCTTGATAATTGACTGGTTTGGGAAGTTGAGTGACAGTCCGAGACCCATCCTTATGGATTCATAGTCCTGGCTCAGGGGTGACCTATTGTTGAGACTTGGAATGGCAGTGTCTAAGGTTGGGTGGAACTTCCTTTGTCTACAACTAGTTGGTGATTGGTGTAATTAAAGATAAGTGCTCTCTGTTATGGTTTTCTTTGATTGTATATTTATTTTCATTGTGTATTAATTATTATGTCTGAGATATGTGTTTATAATGTGCTTTCTTGTTGGTTATTGTTGTGCATGGCATGTTAATATTTTATTTTATATTTAGCAAAAATATTGATTATTGCATGTGTATCTTTCATGATTTGTTATTAAATTAATTGGTATTAGAATTTTGAATCAACCCAAGTCGATGAATTTAGAGGTACCATGGCAGTGGGTACAACTCAAATCAGAGCATATAGAAAATCATTTTTGGGGGGTTTTGTTGATCGGGGTACATCACAGACTGGTATTGAATCTGTGTTGTAACGTACACATCCACCTAGTTGAGCCACACTAGCTCAAAATGTCCACTTCAAGGACACTCTGAAAACCAATTTGTAACATACTCAGTACAACAAATACCAAAATGATTTTTCCAGATACTAATTTGAAATGTGCCAATTGCCCGGGTACTTCCAAATTCGCCCTCTTTGACTGATTTTGAATTATTGTTCCAATATTTAATAATCAAGAACATGAATCCAAGTATGTTATTAACCAGAACATGTTAAACCATAAAAGAATGCTTAACAACATGTCATGCACAACATTAATAGCAAACAAGCATAACATACACATCATCTCAAGGATAATAATAACACACATCAGAATATAAATATACAAGAAATCATGGAGATTGCTTATCATTAATTAAACCATTCACCAACTAGATGCAAACCAAGGACATTCCTCCCAACCATAGACATTGTTGTTCCAAATATCAACAATAGGTCACCCCCGAGCCAGGGCTATGAATCCACAAGGACGGGTCCTATGCCGACTCTACACACATCAGTTAGCTAACATGCTCCCAGGTACATCAATCCTAATTTCTATATCTCTTTCCCTTCAACCTACACAACCCAAATAAATGAACCTCTTTCTCTGCAATGAAGTCCCTCAAGCTATTCCAATTTATTTCCAGGCCTCCAATGCTACTGGTCAGGAAATATCAATGATGGAAACTCCAAGGATTCTTAGTTGTGGAAAATTATTTCATAGATGACATCAATCCCATGCATACATGCATCCATTCCCTCCTAGAATGATCAGTAATTCCTCACTTCCATTGTAACACACCCGACCCCTAAATACCCTTTCTAGGGATGGGGCATCAAATTTTTACTCGTTCAAATATTCTGAAATCATCTCTCTGAGTTCTTCATCCTTGTCTACTCGTCCGTAGCTTTCTAAAAAATGTTACCGTCTCTAATCTGACCTGTGATTTTCAAGATACGACCTCCTGAAGTTATCTAGGCATTATTAGTTTGGGTCTTTGACGTTCGACGCTGAATGCCCCTTTTTTTACTGCACACAAACTCCTCGAAATATGTCCATGTGGCCTTGGCCATTCGACGTTTGGCATTCATAATTCTACATTGAACGTTGACGTTCATCGTTCAACTTTGAAGTTGAACGCTTCTGCGTTCGACAATTGATGATCAACTTTGAACGTTTCGGCTTTTGGTAATGAGCAATCGACGTTGAATGTTTTGGCGTTCAACAATCGGTGATCAACATTGAACGTCCCTCTACTATACTACACCCCCAAACCTTCCGAACTCTCGAAGTCCCCTGTCGCATCACCAACCATGTTGGCGAAGCGGGCACGAACTAGAGGTTGAAAAGCGACGAGGTCCAGAGGTGACATGTGTCCTCATTAGGGGGTGACACGTGTCATGATTTAATAAGCATAAGAGGTTTGAAAAACGTCCATATCTTGGTGACACGTGGTATGTTAATCATGGTTCCACATCACCCTGGGTGACATCAACATGCCACATTACCTCAGGTTGAAAACCTTCAAAACCCTCTGATTTAACGGTCAATATGTGTCCATGTAGACCTCGGGATCTACGGCCTCCATTGCTTCACAACTTCAACATTCTAGGGTTTCATGGTGTGATCCTCTCCTTACTCTCGGAGTAGGTTAAAGCCGAATTGAACATGGAGTAGATCCAACAGTTACGAGTGGTCCCAAATCTCCTCCAGATCAATGAATGTCGTTAATTCATGACTCTGGAGCTTATCGACACACCACACCTCAAATCCCCCGAAGAGACAAGTCTATGTACTAAAGGATCTGGCACCACACGTCCCCTACCTATCAATGACCGAGATTAACTTTGGGCTCTGGGACTTTGAAGGATTTGTCTCCCTTACGACGAATACCAAAATTCTTTGAATTCGTGAAGACTGAAGGAGTCAAGGAGTTAACTCTTAGGCTCCTTCTCCAAATCGAACGGTCGTGACAGACCTTTGATTCTCCCAAACGGATATCGTTCGCTCATCTTCCAAACAAAAGGATCTTCCCTTTTGAGACTTAAATCTCGCTATCCTTCCCGAGATTTATCTGCTCTGAAGGATTTAGGCGTGGACGCGCGCTTTGCACTCTTTCTCCTGAGCTTGAGACTTAGAAGAACATCCTGCGCACCCCTTGCGCTCGTTTATCAATCTCTGGAAATTAAGAGGTTCTTAGTCTCTGCCCGCCTTGTAGAGACTCTATGCATACATGCACTACCTCTCCTGAGCTTAACAGACTCCTTTTTCTAGGAAATTAAAAACAACGGGAAGTGTCGATATGTATATGTAAAATTGTTCCCAAGGTCGACGGACTCACAATTCATTTTCTTTAACTTGAGCCACTATAGGGCTTGAGCCTTTACGTGTACAAACCATATAGTTCCTTACTTGCTTAAATACACAATCAAGAAAAATATACGAGAACATAGTCTAATTGTTAAGAACCAAATATCAATATAGCATAGAAAATCCTCAGAAAAAGTACTCAACGCCTTGAAAAAGAGATAATTTCAGATAATAAGCCTCTTCGAGGGGGCAACCTCC
>JZKD02S1702364.1:374804-407081 GCA_000966675.3 Picea glauca | reverse complement strand
TGCAGTCCACTCCTCAATTATCAACACTCATCAAGGTGGTGACTTTGTTCTCTTGGCAAATTCTTCACACAGTTCCTCCACAAGGAACTCCTTCAGCATGCAACTCCCTTACCGCATATCCATCACTATATGTGATGGCCTCAACCTTGAGTTAGCTTCAATTGTTTATCAAATATTCCATAAGGAATATAACCATGCATCTTTGTCATGCATCCAAATTATGTATCCACACATATTTTGGTTTTGTTAACTTCTATCTGTGATGTACTTAAACATATTCATAATCATAAGCATGTGTGTATCTTCCATAGGTATATTTCACAACCCACATACATCTCCACTTTAAAATCAATCAATTCACGGTTGTTCTCGGTCATTCTCATGTGATCCTCAAAGGCCTAATCATTTGCCTCTTATCATGAAAACAAAGCATCCTTACTCGTGTACTATTTCATCTATTTATGTTAGCATTTCCTGAGGGAATGGAGCACATTCCTCATAAGATATCATCCAAAACATAAATTTAATGACTCTTCAGAATGGAGTCAACCATGTATCCATGGTATTCTCTTAATCTTGGCAAGTGAAATTCTTGCCTTACATATCACTCATCAAGGCAGTCCTATTGTGCCTTTAATATACATATATTCTTACATCATAGATGTGAATCACATTCACATTTAATACCATTCATACCTAGTTGGTATTAATATCATGCTTCATATCAAGAAGCTTCACAATGCATTAAATCCATGCACTCGATCCTATACCCACATAGCTGAAACATACATCATGCAAGCTCATTGCTTGCACCCTTTCCCTGCCATACATGCACATGGACATATCATACTTCCAGATCCTCCTCCCAAGGATATTGTTTCCATCCTTATGACAAGCCTCATAGAGACACTCAACACTGAGCTTCCCTCTCAATTGAGGGCTTGCAATCATATCATTCTTTTAAGCATGTATACATGTATATTTAGGTGCATCTCTTGAACCCCTTTTACATTGATATTTTAATTTTAATATTAGTGTTCTTTAGTGACAGATTACAGTCACTCATATGACTAATCTCACAATCATAATTCATACTGTTTTTGCCCGTTCTACATGGTAATAACATACAAGAGTCACCTTTTTCCTTTCTATTGTAAAAATCCTTCCATAATTTAGAATTCAAATGGGTAGTTATTGTGTCACTCAAGGCAGTAAGATAATTACTTATATTGTCTTCTTCATGCCTCAAGTCACTCCCGTTCAACAAATCTTCCGATCGAGGAAATCCCCCCCCCCTCTTTTTTTATTCCCCTCACTAGGGTCCAACTATATCTATATGGCTACCATCCACCACTGGATGTCAATCTGACCCATTGGGCATCTACAAGTGCCCCAATACTTCCTTTACCACATTCAGGATCAACATTTAACCAACCATTTTACCTTATTTATAATAAATTTTAATGTCTAATAACATTTGGACTATTCTCTTAAAGCCCAAATACAATTTTGAAGTATGTTACTTACTAAGTATTCTAGTTCAAAACTCAAGAGTATCTTTAGATCATAATCAGTCTTAACTATTACACCTAGAATTCTTCCTTTTATCCAACAACAGTCAGGGACGAAAGTCACTCTCCTCCTCCCACATGAATTCTAGCAGATTAGTTTCCAATCCACCAAGCCAGAGAGGATGTTGTGATTTCTCACTCAATCACTCTATATCTCTACAACTACGTTTATCATCTTGATTAGAAAATCCCTGCCTATAAATTCATGTACCCAGAAACAAAATTTTGTTTCTCAGTTCCCTTTGAAACCTGAGAGTTTCACATGATTTCCCTTTTCATAGAATGGTTACTAGACCCATTCCTCTTTCATAGACACATCCTTGCGTTAATAGGGATACACACTACCCTAGCACAACCATGAGCTTTTGAACTCGCTCTTGTCACTTCACTCCTACCTTCATGAAGGTTGTTCTCAATCTATAGGGTTCCTTTTTACTTGCTTATTGGGTTATTCCAACAACAATTTGCATTCAATATAGGTGAAGTAAATTGACCTTACCACTTATATCAATCCTTTGATTGTGATGGGTCATACACATATACTGGGTTTAATCCTTTAGTGAAAAAGTAATTATTACTGCTACGGATCCTTTCAATCCATTCACATCCAAGTCTTGCTATTACTGCTCATTGACATAATCCCATTCCTGTAGGATTAGCCATCAGTTCTGAAAATAAATGGTAAGCTTCCTATGCCATAGGCTAGCATGATTCAATGTTGTTGGGTAAAATCCCAACTGAATTTTAAATCTGCATCCTTCTACTCGAGGAACTTATGCAGTTGATTTCTATTTGGACATAATATTCTCAACAGACTCATCTTAGTCTTGGTAACCCAATCTTATGTCAGTACAACAACACGTACGATTGCACAGTGAAGTCAACTTCTTTATTTGGAAACATTAGCAACATACAATGCAGGTTTCCAAAACATCTATCAACAGTAGAAAGTTTCATTCCTCTCTTCAGTAGATTTTTACTAAGCCTCTTAGTAATGGGTAAAATAGGGTGTTACCCCTTAAAGTCCTCTAATAATATTTTTATATGACTCGTGCATGAGCGCAATCAGGCCAAGTGTTGTTTCCATGCTCTGATACCACTTTGTAACACACTTGACCCCTAAATAACATTTCTAGGGATGGGGCATCAATTTTTACTCATTCAAATCATCTCAAATCATCTCTCTGAGGTCTTCATCCTCTTCTACTTGTCCATAGATTTCTAATGACTGTTACCGACTCTAATCTGACCTTTGGTTTATAAGATACGGCCTCCTGAAGTTATCTGGACTCTATTAGTTGGGGTCTTCAATGTTCGGTGTTGAACGCCCCTTTTTTACTGCACGCAAACTCCCCAAAGTCCCAAAATATCTCCACATGGCCTTGGTCATTCGACGTTCGACATTCTACGTTGAAACTCGACGTTCGATGTTCGACGCTCGACGTTGATGTTGAAGGTTTCGACGTTCGAAAATCGACGATTGACGTTGAATGTTTTGGCGATCGACATTGAACGTTTCATCATTCGACAATCGGTGATCAACATTGAACACCCCTCTACTATACTACACCCCAAATATTCTGAAATCCCGAAGTCCTGGTTGCATCACCAACCACATTGGCTAGGTAGGCACGAACAAGAGGCGGGCACGAACAAGAGGCTGACACGTGGAGAGGGCCATAGGTGACACATGTACTCATTATGGGGTGACACGTGTCATGCTCTAATAGGAATAAGAGGTCTGCAAAACATCTATATCTTGGTGACACATGGCACATTAATCAAGGTTCCACGTCACCCTGGGTGACGTCAGAACGCCACATCACCTTGGGATAACAACCTTCCAAACTCTCCAATCTCATAGTCAAGATGCATCCACATAGACCTCCGGATCTACGGCCTCTGTCGCTTTGCAACTTCGACGTTTAGGGGTTTCATGGTGTGATCCTCTCCTTACTCCCAGAGTATGTTAAATATGAATTGACCATGAAGTATACCGAAGGGTCACAAGTTGTCACGTATCTCCTCCAGATTGATGGATCTCATTAATTCGTGAATCCAGAGCTTATCGACACACCACACCTCAAATCCCCCAGAGAGCCAAGTCTTCGGACTAAAGGATCTGGCGCCACGCATCCCCTACCTATCAACGACCAATATTTACTCCATCGTTTGTGACTTCGAGAGTCTTCATGTCTTGAAGACTCTCGACCAAGTTCCTCTGGAGTTCCAAATCTCCAGACTACAGGATCTAGTGACAGATTTCCTTAACGATGGATGGTTGGGATGGACTCCGACCTTTCGACGCTCTGACGAAGTACACATTCACCATCAGGTCAAAACCTCCTGGATATACTCGATTCATTGACACACGTCCTGGTTGATGGACAATTGAGATGGGTTCTCAACAGAGTCCCCAGATTGATGGTTGAGGAGGATCCCAAAGGATCCATACATCCACGGTCCACATTACTTTGCTACTCAGGCCTTCGGGGGTTTTGACGTTATAACACCCATGTCCTTCTGAAGCGGTCAATGTCGGGTTGACTATATCATAGATCCGACGGTTGGAATAGTTCCTCAGAATCCTCAGATCTACGACCCAGATTAACTTCGGGCTCTGGGACTTTGAAGGATCCGTATCCCTTAATGTGAATACCAATATTCGCCGAACTCGCAAAGACTAAAGGAGTCAAGGAGTTAACACCTGTGCTCCTTCTCCAAATCCAACGACCATGAAAGACAATTGATTCTCCCAGACGAATCTCATTCGTTCATCTTCCAAACGAAAGCATCTTCCATTTTGATACTTAAATCTCACTATCATTCCCAAGCTTCATCTGCTCTGAAGGATTTAGAAGTGAACGCGCGCTTTGCACTCTTTCTCCTGAGCTTGAGACTTAGAAGAATCTCCCGTGCACCCCTTGCGCTCGTTCACAAATCTCTAGAACTTAAGAGGTTCTCGGTCTCTTCCATCCTTGCAAAGACTTTGTTCATGCATGCACTAACTCTCTTGAGCTTAAGAGACTCCTTTTTCCAAGAAATTCAAAACAATGGGAAGTGTCGATATGTATATGTAAAATTGTTCCCAAGGTTGATGGACTCACAATTCATTTTCTTTAACTTGAGCCACTACAGGGCCTGATCCTTTATGTGTACAAACCATATAGTTCCTTACTTTCTTAATACATAATCAAGAAAAAGATACGGGAACACAGTCTAAACATCAAGCAACATGCACATCGCTGAAACATTCATAGGATATCCAACTTTATTTTACAGTTACAACTCAAATATATAGGGTATGAGAATACTTATCTATTTCATATTGTATCCAACGAATTGATTGTGGGTGTTCTCCTTTCCACCCAACCATAGGCTTAGAGGCATTCACTCTTAGCACTCTGGCCACCCTCGTTCCAAGCCATGATATCACTAGGGAAATTTAATAGTTTCTCAGGGATTCCTTCTCTGTCATAGCATCCCTACGAGGTTTATCAGATGCTTCCTCAACATCAGCTCACGACCTTCCTCTTTTCTTCTGCATATTTGGGTCGCACGTTCTCCTCTATGCATGCACTCTTGTTTGATGTCTCTCCTGCTCTCTACAAAGCCTCTCACGCTCTTTTTTTTTTGTCTTCATGTGAATCCCCCCTCCTCATGCCCTTCCTAGGATGGTTCTTGACCTATCCGGTTCCTTCTGTCAGAAGGAAACTTGGGTCTGCAGGACTCTGTGGTACTTCGGGTTGACAACCTCTTGTCTCCTCAGCTAGACAATGCTTCCATTCATGGGGGTGGTTGAGTATTCAACCACTTGTCCTTCCTTCATTAACCGATTCCTCTCCTTGGGATCCGAGGGGGATTTATCATTCCCAACGAGGGGAAACTTGAGGTCATTTGGCATAATGGACCCTCTCTTATAGTTTTCCCATTCTTTCGTCTAGTGATATCATGGCCAATACTTCAAGGCTTCACCCCCAAAGTTAGGTATTGGCAATTCAAACAATAATATATTTACATTGTTCACATGTCATATCATGGTAGTCATAATAAATGATTAATTACAAGCTGGGGGAAACAGGGGTGTTACATCCATCTAGAAATGGCTCACTACCTCCAACCATTTGTTTCCATGCCCAACCCAAGAGCACAAAAATTAGAAAGAGTGAATGAGGAATTCCCAAACGAATGAGTGAATGAATGATTAATCCCCAAAATTAATTATCAACAAAGAACAACCCCAAACAACCCATAGTAAGGGTTTATATAATTACAAGAACCAAGAACCACATGGCCTCCCCCAAGAAGCTCATGCAATCACTTCCTCAAATAAAACCAATATGTGTCAATAACAAAATAATAAAATACTTAGCCCCTTTAGTCCCCTCTTTCATGGAATCACACCCCCTATCTCTTGTACTTGTATGTCTTGCAACGAACGATCTATTTTATTAATATATATAGAAGTATTACATTTGCTAGGTACTTCGGCCCTTTTCAACATACCATCTCACTAGCTTGTTGTCACATTTACATTCACCAATGGTGGTGTTGACTAAAAAGTATGGATAACTTTACTCAAGCATTTTCAGATCTTTCTTGGCTAAGACAAGATAATTAGGAATGTCACCCAAGGTTTTTAGCCTCATAAATATTCACTCAATCCACAAGTATCAAGTACAAAGGATTAAGTCTGATTTTGTGCTTTGTATATGTAACAATATAAAAACAAAATTAAACAAATTGACATGAGTTTATACAGACCTTACAATAATGTAAACATGGAGATAAAAGCAAAAGAAAGAACCATATCATGAAGACACATATGTGAAACAAAAACAAATAATCTGATTTTATTTCATTATGAGATACAAAAATTGAGTTCTCTTTTACAAATCCCTGTAAGGGTACGGACCAAAGTCAGATTTAGAAGCCTTCGATGGGTACCATACAAAAAGACTCTGAAAACACAATAAAACTGAAACTAATGATATGGATTGGCTTGCCACAACATGCTTCCACTTGACTCTGCAAGATATTCTTTATCGGTCATGAAATTTAATTCATAAACAAACAAGAATACACAAACTGCCAAAGATAAATCAAACACCTTTAAAATAAGCTCTTCAAATATGTGATTCAGTTTTGAATCTTACTGCCTTTAATAAGACCCTGCCATCATCAAGAGGATCGGGCCTTCTAGTAAAATCAGGATGAATGAAAACTGAAAATATCTCACTAATAAAGAACAAACCTTATGGTTATTTTTCTCCTTCTATTCTCTCCTCCTTTGTTTGTTCATCTCGTTGAGCCTTTATTCTTTCTGAATAAGTTGAGGTAGTTCAACTACTTTCTTTAGTTAAGCTAAATTAGCTTAACTAATCAGTTTGAGAGACATAATTAATAATAATATATAAATAAGGGTCTAATTAATAATATCTAAATAGGTTGGACCCCTTGTGACTCACGTTATTTCCTTTGATAATCATAAAATATAAGGTATAAAATTAATCATTTGAATCAAGTAACACCCTTGTAAAATATCAACAAAATTTATGACCATATCCCCAAAAATTATATATCCATCTTATCCTCAAAAAATGCCTAAATAAAAGAGGGTTGTCCAAAAACTTGGTCAAAATAATGAAACATTGTCTTCATTACTAAACAACATAAAAATCATCAAAATCCATATTTGTTGTGTGAGGCATTTTCCCTCTTCTCACTACTGCCCTCCCTTGACTTTTTTGTAGCATCCTTTGGTTGGTTAGACCCTTGGGGTTGTATTGTGATGATCACATGGGAGAAATCATCCTTTAGGTGGAGGTGTGAGGACACTAACTTAGAAGACTCCTTAGACGAACTGGAGGGGGAGGCCGTTGATTTTCCTTTGTCTTGCACGAGTTGTGGGGTATTAGTTTTTAATCTCTCGCTGGCGTGCAAGGACTGTACTGGAGAAATAGCATGAGCAATTTGAGCATTGGGATTAATTGGTGGTGGTGGTGGTAAATACAATGACATAGTGGCCAACCACGGCGGTGTGAGACAGGTTGTTTGACAATTTCTTGCCGACCGTGATTAGCGGGTACTTCGGGCTGCATTGACACATGTGGAGGAATGGGAATGCTGGGAAAATTCTGAGGAGGTTGAAATGGGGGTCTCTCAGGTCAGGGATGCAATATACCATGGGCAATAAAATTGAAAAACCAATCCTAAAACAATTGGTTTAACTCTTGTGGATCATCATCAAAGTGAATAGAAAACCGAGTCCTTCTATGGCCTTGCTTCCAGTTACTTATGCCTCTATTATTCTGGCCATTACTGCCCTTGTTGAAAAAACTCATCCTATAGAAATATTTAATCAGTCATGAAAAGTTCTTAATAACCCATACATGAAACCCCACTTAAATAAATCAAGAGTTGGCTCTATTAATTACCACAAAACCCATGCAATTCATCCATAAAATGTTCATTAATTAATTGTCATATGAACATGGGATTGATAGGGTCATTGGGAGTATGGGGGGTTTATATTGTGCATAAAATGATATCATGGAGGGGGAAATATTCATGAATATTTTTCAAGAAAACAATAAAACAATCAAACTGTGTATACAACCAGCTCCCAGAATACCAATCATCAATTATCTTCCACCTCGTTTCTTTTATTTCCATACAAAATTTTCCTTAAAAACGAGTAACAACAGAACAAGGAGTGTAAAAATGTAATTGGGATAATGAGGGGGAGTGTATTTTGCATAAAATTATATAATGGAAGGGACTCCCATTGATATTGTTCTATCATATATCAAACAATGTCATTTCCAACATTACAATTTAAACCCCTTTATTGTTTTAAAATTGAAACTCAACACTCTGTTTCCAAAATTCAGAACTGATATTTCACTTCAAGACCGTTCATTTGCATTTAGAAGTTGCATTGCATGGGAATCATTTCATAATTTTTTCCCAAGAAACAATCAACAATAATGACACAACTTGTGCACAATAGGGTCAAGGAGACACAACATTCAAACCATTACAATAATCACCACCAACGGTCGAAGAAATGGACAGACTCTGGTCCACGAAATTGATGCCAGTATTAAAATCTCAATTGATATTTCAAATAATAATGCTTCTAAATTTCCCGTTCATTCTAGTTTGCAAGACTCATTCAATGCGTATATCATTTATCCACAAGGGTACTATTTGCATATGGAAACAACACACAACAAGTCATATCATTCAAACAATGACTTTGCAATGCTGTCATCACCCAAATATTTCCACAGGACAGACTGTATCTTTCTTTTTTTAAAATAAGCTTGGAATCCTTTCTATCATTGCATAGTAAACAAATGGACAAAACTATAAATGTGTTGAACCTGCATAGAATAGATCTAGCTAGAAAATACTACACACATTTGCAGAGAGAAATTGAGAAAGAAGAAGCAAGAGAGAAAGAATAGAAGAATTCTCATTAATCGTATTCCACACTCAAAGAGTGAATAATTTACAATATATATATATATATATATATATATATATATATATATATATATATATATATATATATATATAGTATACATGAGAAAATAATGAGACATAGTGGTGATCTAGATTGTCTAGACACACACCAACAGTTACAAGAGTAAACTGCCACCTATTCTAGTCTCGCAGGCAGTTACGAGAGTGAATTGCCACCTAGCTGAGTTAACTAGTAAACTAGTCTTCAATTAACTAACTGAACAATGAGTAGTGAGTTGGTGATTATCCCAATGTTGCATGGTGACAAAACCAATGCAACATCTAAAATCAACTCAACTAGTCATACTGAAGTGTCAATTGAAAGAGAATATTCTCCCCTAAAATATAGGAGACTGGATAATGACTAATAAACAAGGAATAACCTTAGGAAAAATAAATCCTAAGTGTGTGTGAAGTAACTCCAACACCCCCCCTGAACATCACTATGGTGAAAATAAAGAATGGGTCCTGGCTACGAGGCCATGTTAGGTACCCAAATACAAAAGACACACTGAACTACATGAGGAAAGAGGGAAAACCTCATGGGAACAAAACCCCCCCTCAAATTACAATGCATAAAATAAAAAATGATAAGGAACAAAGGGAAGTTGCTAAGCAACCATGTCCTTCACTCCAAGAAGACCTCGCAACTGTGCAAGTTTGTGCTCTTTGAAGATTCTGTTGAAGATGTAGATGTTTGCACGGATCTGATGAAGTATATGCATCATTAATATTTTCATACATATCCACTTTATCTTCTTGTAGTGAATAATATCCAAATAAATTTTGGATGAAAGTTTGAAAACCGTGTGGCCGTTTCCAGAAAAATGCTAAAATTTTGTTGATTTTGAACGATCATTACTTTAGTTTCCGAACTCTGTTTTGAACAATTTTTTCTTTGAAATTGGATATTTTCCCGAGAGGAATTCAAATATCCAATTTATTTCTGCAAATTGTGATTATAAAATATCAGAATGACGTCTGATGTGCTCAGCTCCCTTTTTGTCTCCTTAGATGCATGCATGGTGCATGCACAAAAGTGTCTGCATGTGACTCCTGAGATGTATGCCATATATCTTCCACATGAATTTTAGAAAACAAATCTGAAATGGAGTAGACATCATCTTGAATTAATGGAATACAAATTTCTTTAGACACTTGTGTAGAAGACTCTTCAGAATAAGAGGTTTGATCTTCTGACGGTTTCTATTCTGGCTCTATCTGTTCGATCTCCTGAATGAAATCTTCACAATATTATTTATTCCCAAATAGAACCTCCAATTTGGTCCATGATTCATTTGGAGTTAATCCTTGTGATTCTTCATATACTTGATGGAAAAGTTCGGGAGAAACAAACATGTCGATACTTCCTATGGACATATCTTGTCTATTGAGAAAGTCATTTTTCTCATCGAAAAAATCATGCTCTACTTCCATTGCCATAGTAATTTGGTACAAGCCTCTGCATCTAATATCAAGCAGAATTTTTGGCTTCCATTCCAAATAGTTATGAGGCGTGAGAAGTATTTCCGGTGAATAATCCATCTTTTTGTTGTCTTCAATCTTTTGTACCCGCAAAAAATGATTTGGTGTAGCTTTTTCTTAGCAGTCCGTCGGCTCTGGTACCATGTAAATGTGTTGAACCTGCACAGAATATATCTAGCTAGAAAATACTACACACATTTGCAGAGAGAAATTGAGAAAGAAGAAGCAAGAGAGAAATAATGGAAGAATTCTCATTAATCGTATGCCACACTCAAAGAGTGAATAATTTACAATAGATATAAGATACATGAGTAAATAATGAGTCATAGTGGTGGTCTAGATTGATTTGGACACACACCAACAGTTACAAGAGTAAACTGCGACCTATTCTAGTCTCTTAGGCAGTTATGGGAGTGAACTGCCACCTAGCTGAGTTAACTAGTCAACTAGTCTTCAATTAACTGACTGAACAAAGAGTAGTGAGTTGGTGATGATCCCAATGTTGCATGGTGACAAAACCAATGCAACATCTAAACTCGAATCAACTAGTCAAACTGAAGTGTCAACTGAAAGAGAATATTCTCTAGGTGGAATATTCTCCCCTAAAATATAGGAGACTGGATAGTGACTAATTATGACTAAACAAGGAATAACCTTAGGAAAAATAAATCCTAGGTGTGTGTGAAGTAACTCCAACAATTTTTTTTGGGTTGGCCACCTCCACATCGTTTTTAAATGCAGGGTTCAATATATAATCATCAACAGGGATGCAGTATAGGAGGATGAGCTAACCAATGGTTTGAGGGTTTGGCCAAAGGGGTAACTTCAACAATCTAACACCACCATGAATTCCCACTTTCGCATTTTCATAGATTATACAAGGGTGCGGGCATGATAGCCATGAAATCCACATAATTAAATGACAGGAAGAGTCTTCAAAAAAACCCACAAGCTGTGAGTAGTGATAACGTTTTTAACAGACAGTGAGAAATCACTAAAAGAAACCATAGGTAAGGAAGGCTCGAGAGGTTCCCAAACAATATCCCTTTTTATATAGGTAAAGAAAAAAGCAACTACAAACAATAAGAGAGTAATTCACATACAAACATCACAGAGGCCAATCTTCAACAACCATCCATATACAGTCGGAAATTCATAAATCGTAAACTTATAAATGCACAGACAATGAGTAAACAAGAGCCAACTGTTGACTTAATTAAAGAGCAGAGAAAAAACTCATGGATGGAAAATCAAGAAACCCCATACCTGTGTGTAAAATTTTCCAAGGAGAACCGACCAAGTCCGTATACCTCTTCCATAGCCGAATAAAGTGGAGTAACAACAACCAACAAAAGACCAAATGTGAAATGGATAGGGTGGTGGGCTCAAGAAGTAGGTTAGAGCGACATGCATTTACTGCACGTCGCATCTACACTTACATATTCATCCATAGCTAGTACGAGTAAGCTAACCATACAACACACAACCCACTAACAATTTACTCCAATCTTGATACACCACCATATCCCAAGTCTCAAACTTTAACAAATGCACCAACCTTTGTTTAAAACTCCAATGTGACATATATCAAAAACTTGTTAGGGATACCACGTCTCAACCTTTATATTTCTAATTCAAACAATGAGTGCAATCCTTGTAGCATGAAATAACCATATCACACATATAACTTGAACATGGAGTTTAGATCCTTCATCAAAATAAATGTAGCATAATAATACTTGTGAGAGCTATATAAAGACAACATCATTCCCTTTTAAATCATATCATCCATGGCATCATTTGGTCACTTATTTCGACAACAACTTAAAAGCAAATAATTGTAGAGCTCATATCGCAACCAAGCCATAAGCACCTAAAACATATGTGTCGTCCTTCTGTCATATTCACACAGGGAGTCCCACTTATTAATATATTATAAAATATAAATAAATAATAAGGTGTTGCAACCATTTGCAAGAAGGTACCCTACGTTGCATTTTTGGGAGTCAACAGGTGGTACAATGAAATGTGGGGATTGATGTGAAAATGTGAAACTACAAATTGATGAGTATGATCTCAAAAATCACGTGTTTTCTATTGAAATGGATAGTTGTGATATGGTTCTCTAACAAAAATGGTTATGCATTTTGGGACCTGCCACCATGGATTTCAAAGAATTATATATGAGCTTCATGTAGGAAGGGTACAAACATACCCTCAATGGGATTACATTTGTTTCTCTTGAAATTATCACCTCTCTTCATATGGAGAAGTTTTCAAAGAAAGGCCACTTGGGTATTATTACACAATTCAATGCCATACAAGTAATTGACACCACACCATAAGAGATTGACCTTGATTTCTAGTTGGTTCTCTCTAAGCATCAACATATATTTGAAACACCGCAAGGTTTTCCACCTTCATGTGGAGAGAATGACCATGGTATTCCCCTCATTCCATGTAGTAAACCACCCAATGTGTGTCCTTATTGACACCCTTTGACACACAAAAATGAGATTGAAAAGACCCTTCAAGAATTGTTGGAGGCGAGAGTCATACGTCCTAGTACTAGCCCTAATTCATCACCCATGGTCATGGTATTAAATAAGGAAGCGCACTTGGCACATGTGTCATGGTTTACAAGCTCTCAATATGTTCACCATCAAGGAAAAATTTCATATCCCAATTACTGATGACCTCTTAGATGAACTTCATGCAACCAAGTTTTTCACTAAACTTGAGCTTTGTTCCAGCTACCACCAAATCAAGATGAAAGAGGCAAACATCCATAAGACCACTTTCCATACACAACATAGTCATTATCAGTTTTTAGTAATGCCTTTTTTCCTTTGCAATGTTCCATCAAACTTCCAGAGCCACGTGAACAAGATCTTTTGACCATTCCTATGCAACTTTGTGTCGGTATTCTTTGATGATATTTTGTGTTATAACCCTAAATTTCACCTGACATGCATACCTGGCATCAGGCCATCTAACTTGTTATATTTACCAAGCCATTATTGAAAAACTCTTCTAAAAACCATAATTTTGAAAGTGTACGCACCCTGCACCATTACTGACCACACACACACGCTTGTTGAGCCACTATAGCCCGTGTACACTCACAGAATATCGCGAAATGTGAAAATTTGCGTAGGATAATGGCTTCCGGGCTGTTACTTAACCATTTGAATGACCATAGCTAGTCACCCCAACCGTTACTATCCCTTTTGGCCTATAAAATAAAGGGTTGGGGTCCCATTGCAAGGGGAAGCAGGAGAGCAAAGAAACTCTGCCCATTTCATCAATCTCCCTTTGCCCCAATTACAAAGCACTTTACCATTTCCCTAAGAGAGAAATGAAGAGGAGAAGAAGACGTGGGAGAAGTTGGTGCATGGTGATGAGGATCCTAGGACCAAGTTCGAGGAGCAGTTTCGGTCTCATGTTGTAAGTGAATTTTTGTGAGATTAATATAAAGAAGTACTTTTTCTGTCTCGCCAAATGACATCTTAAGCTTATATGATTTGTTTACATTTATTCTTTATGATGTCTAACCCACTAATCCATATGTAGAATGCATTCTTGTAGTTTCTTGTTTGTCTTTTGATGAATGCAAGTCAACCTTGGGAGGAGATTTGCAATCAGGAAACAACCAAGCGCAAAGGGATTGACACTGGATGCAGAGTTTAAGGTAGGCCTACCGGATCCCTCTCTCTTGTCTTTAATGTATGATTGTGGGGTAATGATGGGATAGTGATTAAAAGTAGGAGAATTTAGATGGTTAGATCTGCCTACACTTTAGACCCTTGGTGTAGTCCGTAGAGGAGTTTTCCCACTATAGAAGAATTGGCGACCATACTGGGGAATCCTCTAAGGTCTTTGGGAATATTTCTTTTTGGGTGCTTTGAATCAATTTATTTACTATTTTCTGAGTTTCTGTGAGCTTTTCTATCTTTAAGGGATGTTGGTATTTCATACCAGTACTCACTGCCTGTGCTGGACTATTGTTTTTTCATTTTTTTGAGGAGTTGCAGAAGTGTACGCAGCCTGTAGTGGGCCTGCACATGTGCTTACGTGCCCTACACTTGGACAACCCGTGTACATATGTTGGCTGTTGAAGTGCCAGTAGCGTGCCTGTTGAGAAAATTTTTGTAAAAAGAAGAGGTAGTCATCCTCTTCCCTGCCAGAATTCAAACCCCTCAGGGGTTTTCTTGATCTAGTATTGGTCTCTTTTATAGCATTTTGTAGCCTAGGTCTAAATTTAGTTTAGCTTTCTTTTGAAAAAATATTTCTTATGTTTTCTTTGAATAGGGTTTTTAGACAAGTTTGTGAGTCTGCTTTGGTCGGCCTTCTTGGTATTGTTAGTGACTCCCTGAGACCTACGATTGGGCCAGAAGCCATTTCTTGCTCTTGTCTTATCGTCATTTCGCCCCTTTTTTGCTTTAGAAGAAAAGAAAAGAATTCATTTTCAAATTTCTTGTTTTGAAGCATAAAACAATAATAAAAAAAAATCTTTCATTTCTTTGTTTGGTAAAGTAGTTTAGGTTAAGTTGTTTCATTTACCAAGGAAAAATAAAGTTTTCTTAAGTTCTTTACTTGAATGCTTAGGACATTAAGTACCTTATAGTCGAACGAAATCTTTTTTTGAGTTTTTTCTTTTCAAATATATGAGAAAAGTAGTTACGAAAAAATTGGTGAAATATTTTCAATTGGAAAATCTTTATTTGTGAAGAAAGAAGTACTTTTGTTTCTAGTATCATTTTATGCTCTTCTCTTTCATCTCTTAAAGAACATCACTTGTTTCACTTTCATTCCTTTTGACTTAAGACAACCACTGAAATTAACACCTAATTAAAAGTTATTAGAGTTTGTGTTTGAAGGGTTCATCAATTTAGTCTAGGCTAGAGCCTTGATTTAGGATTGGAGAGGAAACTCTTCAAGGCTACAAAAACAAACATAAGAGTCTGAGCTAGGGAGTGCTTGAAATTCTAGTAATCGTGAAAGTTATCTGGGACCCCCCTCTAACATAGAGGCTAAGCACGAGGTCGCATGCGGAAAGGTAGTGGAGATAACCCTTCCAAACTCGAACCAAGCGTAGTGGGGAACACATATAGAGGGCTTATCTTGGGATTCCATTGATCGCATTTTCCACGGAGCTTCGTGGGTCTCAAATCCTTTCAAGGTCCTTAGTCATCTTTCGGAACACTTGCTTTCGATACCCTTGATAGGTTTCGGGCTTGATACCCTGCTCATTGCGGTCCACTCGACTGTCGACTGTACCCACTTGGTGATTGTTCGCGCCCTGGAAACCTAGTTGCCATTATCTTAGTGACTTACACAAGTGATTGTGGGGGTATACCGCGGTACCTAGGGTAGACATCGGGCCACGGTTTGCAAAGTATACCCGGAGGTTGCTTCCGTATTCAAGTTTCACTTGCACCGGTAAGTTTCTCTAGTGTTGGTTGTTGTAACTGTTCTTCCAACTAGCTAGGGATCTACTTGTCTTACCTCATAGGAAATTTTTCTAGTGTGTGTTGGTTTAAAAAAAAAAAAAACGATTATAGAAATCCCTAGCATGTCTCTGATCTTCTCACACAGTAGAGGATATGGAGCTCCGCCGGTCACGGAGGCTTTTGGGCCTGCGCGGTTGATCTTGAGCGACCCCCGCCGCCGCTAAGGAGAAAACTAGACCAGCAACGATCTATTGAGGTGATCGGGTTACAGGAAACTGTGCCTGACTCATCTCTGAGAGGAGAACATTTGATTCTGAAGGAACCAATCATTTATGACCTCGGAGCACAAGCTCTTGGTCCGTATAACCCTCCAATCCCTAATCTATCGGTGCCCATCGTTGTACAGGTTCAACCTTATGAGTGTCAGGTAGTGTCACAAGCAGCGATGGAAACAAATGCTGCTACTTCTTCAGGGAATACTCATATTTACTCTACGGTTGTCACTATAGGGGGTATTCCGCCTCCTAACCAACCGTTTCCGGTCCGGGATACTATGGTCTCAACTGCCTCTACCTCGGGCAATGGTCTGATTCCATATATGGCGGTGATCACTACTCCTTTCAACCAGAGTGTGACATGCCCTCCGTTCTCATACGAGATGCCTAGATTTGGTACAAGCACTGTACTTTCCTACTCCACTCTACAGACTTTAGGTCTTGGGGTAGGGAGCTCCAACAATCCTCTACAAGGATCTATGGGGGGCACTTCAGCTCCCTATATCGCTCTCCCTTATGGAGGGGGTCATATACCTCCTTTGTCCCCCTCACTCGATGGTGCTCACAAGTAATCCGTTGGGCCGAACGTAAACTACAGTTTGTTTGGAGCAGGTATCAAGGACTACCTTCTTATAGCATGCCGGTAGGTTCGGCATCATTTTCTTTGTTCGAAGTGTTTGGTAACAACACTTTTTCGTCAGCAACCATATCGGTCGGGGGAAACCCCGGTTATGGACAACAAAATCCTATGCAGGGTACTATTTCTGCACAGAGGGAAAACTTAGGAATTCCTTCCTCACAAGGACCTTTGACTCCATGGCAGGGATCAGTTCCCTTGTTAGGGATTTCGATCGGGGGCAACCCCTTCCATAGCCAATGGAACCCTGGGCAAGGATCAACACCTATTCCCGTTGGATCGGTAGGGGGAAACCCTTCCCAAAATCCTTGGAATGCGACATAAGCCCAACCCTTTACGTCCTATTACTAGAGTCAGCTGCTAACGTCTCAACGAGCACATAATGTGTATGTTGGTCATGACCATGGTTATTACTAGAACCATGGCCAACAACCTAACAATTCTTGGCAACCTGGTGCCAGCCAAACTCCAGGCTCCTCTTTCACTGGTTACAATCAACAACCCAAATTACAATTTCTAGAAACTCTGCACTTGCCATAATTAACAAGGTTATTAAACGACCCCATCTGTGATGATCTGCGTTGGCTCCCTATGCTGACCAAGTTGCCTTCGTACATCCCAAAGTTCGAGGCCAATCCTAACAAAGACCCAGGCGATCACGTGACTACCTTCCATTTATGGTGCTTGTCTAATTGTTTGAGAGACGAATCTGTCGAGTTGTGTTTGTTTCAACGCACTCTCATCAGGAGTGCGGCGAAATGGTACATCGAGCTCGACCACTCAAGATACTCTTCCTTTGGCGAATTGGCAATGGCTTTATTAAACTATTTTCAATTACCTATGAGATATGATGCCGACACCGAATTGCTGGCCAGCTTTGAGAAGACAAAAGAGGACCATATCTCAGATCACATCCGAGAATGGAGACGCTGAAAGACTTTGATAAAAGTTCCAGTCCCCCCAACATTCCTTCTTGAGTGGTTCCTTAAGTCTTTGGTACCCCAGTTATCTAAAGACATCACAACCTTGGGGGTCTTTTCAGAGGAAGAAGCGATAATGAGAGCTCAACAGCTAGAGCTGATTTACTCTCAGTCTGGTTTACTTTATGAAGTTTTGCCAGATGCACCAAGGTCGATACTTGAAAAGACTAGACAAATATCTGGACCACATGCCGATGGTATTGTAGGTTCAGCGTAAACGAAGCCCGCTGATCAGCTATCAAATCAATTGCAACAATTGTCAATACGACAGACAGGGGCCACCCAGACCATTAGTTTGGCTACTCCCCCTACTCAAACGTCCGATGTACACAATGTGTAATTGACAAATCTGAAGGCCACCCAACAACTTAATAGAAAGAAGAAACAACAAAAGAAGGGTAAGGGGGATAAGAAACCTACCAATAATTCTGGCGAGGGAAACACTGAAAATAATAAGTTGAAGTATCCATGTAATCTTTGCAAGGAAGACCATATGACTCACCAGTGCCATCGGCTTGCGTAGGCCCATAAGTTATTGGAATAGCAACAACCTGCCATGTTAACGAATCCATTTTCGCATGGGAAAAATTTATCTCAAGCCTCTTCAAGCACAGAAGGGGATGGTTAGGGACCCCCTCCGTCTTTGAGTAATTCTTCATCCACAAATGTGTACATGATGAAAGGTAGTGTTGACTTAACAACTAGGACATGTGACTATGGAATGCCAAACACCTCTGAGAAAGGTAAAGAAGCCAAAAACCCATTTCTTCCTCTCCAGATTGAGAATACGTTGGGTGAAACAATGACATGCATCCCCAAAGGCGTGTTGAATAAAGCTTCTCACAACCCAAACACAAGGGTCGCCCAGAACTACTCTGTGGTGGAGGATTTGTCACAAACCCCTTGTGCAATGTCAGCCTTGGAAGTCCTCCAGAGCTGCCCTTCCTAGAGAAAGGCTTTGTTAGCTGCCTTAGGATCTGGTTAGAGTTGTAATCTGGGAATGGTCATGCTTGATACGACCGACTTAAAACCTCGTCTTCCTTACCACGTAGCTTTTCAGATAGTAGTGGCTTACACCATGAAGAAATTTACTCAATTTTTTTTTCGCATGGAGGTTGATGAGGGAACCTCGACATGTGTGATGTCTTTGGCATGTTGGAAGGCCATTGGCCAACCCATTTTTTCTCCGTCACCTACTCTTCTTACCGCTTTTGACATTCATTTGTTCCGACCACATGGAATCATCCCCTCTTTTCCCATGCAGTTAGGAGGGAAGACTGTGTGTGTCGAAGTTGAAGTGGTCTATGCATCTCTCGACTACAATCTCTTGTTAGGAAGGAATTGGACCTACGCTATGAAAGTAGTGTTCGTGACAGTTTTTCGGGTCTTGTTTTTTCCACACGAGGGCCGGATCGTGACCATTGATTAATTTTCCTTCTCTCATCCTGACCCTTCATTAGGGGTATCCACGGTCCTGATGATTGATAAACCTCAGCCCAACATACTCAACATAGGGGTTGGTTTGTGCCCACCTTTGATGGGTACCTTCAATTACCCACCTCTGACAAAAAATGTCCATTACATGTCGGTTGTCCCCGACCAGCCTAGGCCCAAAATCTTTCAAATCTCATCATTTCGCACGACTTAGTTTAAGGATCCATGGACTCTTCCTTCCCCATAAGCCACGATGGAAGGTACAGGGAACCATGGCATGTCCATGCCTTTTTCCACGACATAAGTTGCGTACTCTATAGTTCAACAAGCTTCTGCCGACCCTGATCCGACTCCCACACAGAAGATAGATCTGGTTCTCGAGCCTACATGGGCTCAAGGTTCCCTCGCTGATACTAATTCTTTAGACTTAGTATTTCCCTCAGATGAGGTAATTATTGAGGCAATGACTAGCCCGAACAAACCCTGGGATGATCTTCATCACAGAGCTTACTTCCTCCCAGAGTTAAGAAGAATTGAAGTAGGTGAATTCACTCTGACTATGACTGGAGATAAGGCTTGTCATATCAATCCTTTGTCTATGCATGTTGTTTACGCTAAAGGAAATATGGAAACCATTTCTCAAACGATACCTATCGATATCTACAAAATCCCTGGCGTCGTGGAGAATATCTTCGCTGGAGTGGATTGCTCCCCCAAAGAGATTCAAATCTACACAGATTTATTTAAGGAATTCCATGACGTGTTTTCCTGGTATTATGAGGAAATTCGAGACATAGATCCAAGGATCATCGAACATGAAATCACGACATATCCTGATGCTAAGTCGGTTCGGTAGAAGCTCAGTTTAGTAAATCCCAGGAAAAAAACAACTATTAAGGTTGAAGTAGAGAAACTACTCCAAGCTGGTTTCATCTACCTCTTCCAATTGACTCAATGGGTGTCAAATCCCGTTCTAGTCAACAAAAAACAGGGTATGATTCGTGTATGTACAGACTTCCATGGTTTGAACAAGGCCTGTCCAAAAGACAATTTCCCCACGCCATTTTTTGACTAGATAGTCGATGAATGCGTAGGTTGTGAAGCCTTTTATTTTATGGATGGTTTTTCGGGATACAATTAGATACAGATCAAGACCGAAGACCAAAACAAAACTGCTTTCATCTGTCTGTGGGGTACATTTGCTTATCGGAAGATGCCTTTTGGTCTGAAAAATGTTGGAGCTACGTTTCAACGGGCCATGTATTTTGCTTTCCACGACCTCAAACAAATAGTTGAGGCTTATCTCGATGATTTAGTGTCACGATATCGCAAGAGAGTTGATCATCCCGCACACCTCCAACTTATCTTTGAGTGATGTCGTTACTACCAGATCCACTTGAATCCAAACAAATGCAGTTTTTACATCACATCAGGTCATCTTCTTGGTTTCATGGTTTCGACAACAGGGATCATGGTCGATCCTATAAAGGTTGAGGCAATAGTTCAGTTGCCTCTCCTGTGCACAATCCCTCAGCTTCAGATTCTATAGGGAAAAGAGAAATTTTTACGATGTTTCATCGTGAACTATGCTGAAATCACAAAGTGTTTTATGCGTTTACTAAATAAGGGCGTTCCTTTCCATTGGGACAAAGATGCTCAACTCTCTTTCGAAGCGTTGAAATGTGCCCTCACATCTACCCCTCTGCTTCGACCACCCAATTATAATAAAGATTTGTTATTGTACTTGGCCGTTGCGGAGTCGACCATTGGTATGGTCTTAGTTCAGGAGGATGATTTTCTCTCAGAATATGTGATTTATTACCTGAGCCGAGGCTTGGTTGGACCGAAACTCAATTATTCCCACATTGAAAAACTTACGTTGGCAGCAATTCATGTTGTCCAATGGTTCCGTCATTACATCTTGTTCCGCAATACCACTGTCATTGTCGTTATGAATCCATTTCAATACGTGTTGACACGACAGGTAATTGGCGATAAGATCAATAGATGGATAGTTATCCTCCAGGAATTTGACTTGGATTTTCTTTCCGCGAAATCCAAAACGTCGTTGGTCTTTGCGGAACTCATTTCGGAACTTCCGATCGAATCAGGTGATGTTATACCCGAAGAGTCACCTATCAAAGGATATATGTTTCTGATCACGTCTTCGGACCCATGGTACGAAGAGATACTAGTCTATCTCTAGACTTTGAAGTGCCCTACCTATGCTTCTTATGATGAGCATCGTCGTATACGCCATCAGGCCAAAAACTATCTCATACTCGAGGACACTCTGTATCGTCGAGGTGTAGATTGCATCCTTCGCTGGTGTCTCACCCATGAAGAAGCGGAAATCGTGCTTAACGATTTCCACACTGGAGCATGTGGCGGTCATTCGTTTGGGTTGGAAACAACCTAAAATATTATACAAACCGATTACTTTTGGCCGACATTAATCAAATATTGTGTTGAATCGGTCAAGAAGTGCCACCCGTGTCATAGCTTCTCTCGGAAGATGAGGGCACACCCCGCTCCAATGTTTCCCATCATCACAGTTGGTCCCTTCACCAAGTGGGGGATCGATTATGCTACATGCAACCCCCCTTCCGCAAGGGGGCGTTGTTATATCATCGTAGCAGTAGACTACTTCAAAAATTGGGTCGAAGCTATGCCAATGTTTAAATATGATGGCGAGACCGCAACTCTCTTTTTGTTTAACTAGATAATAGGAAGGTTCGACATCCAGACAGATATTGTCACTGACCATGGCAGTCAATTTCAGAACAAAATGATGTCCGAGTTAATATGAAATCTTGATTTGAGGCAAGAACATTCATCACCCTACTACCCACAAGCGAATGGTTAGGTGGAAGCTGTGAATAAATCCCTTAAGAGGATTTTATAGCGAACGGTCGATTCAGCTAGGTCAAATTGGCATTTGATATTGTATTTGGCATTATGGGCATACTGAATGTCTGTTAAGACTACAACCGATTTCTCACTTTTTCAACTCGTTTATGGGATGGAAGCAATCTTTCATATAGAGTGCCAGATCCCCTCTCTAAATTTGGTAGTACAATTATTGCCAGACACTTCACCCCTTGAAGAACTTTTATTATATATTTAGCAGCTCGACGAGCAGTGTTGGGATGGAGCCTTGGCTAACTAGGATCACAAACATAAATTCAAGTGTTAGTATTATCAGTTTGTTCATCTTTGAATATTCTCTGAAGGTGACCTTGTCCTAGTCTATGACCAAGATAAGGACCCCTTGGGGGCAGGCAAGTTCAAACCCAGGTGGTTCGGACCTTTCATCGTGAAGGAGGTTCTAAAGAGGGGAGCTTATTGTCTGGTGGAATTTGAGGGAAATGCTTTGGTTGAGCCTAGAAATGGGCTCTACCTCAAGAAGTATTACTCATGGGTGGGTCGCCTTGGGTGACTTCTTGTAACATATGTATAGTCCTGTGCATTCTCTTTTTAGTTTTTGTCTTTTTTTTTTATGGATGTGTCATTTTTGATGTCATATTTTTCACTATGACAGATGTCAAGTGAATCAAAGGTGTTTGTTGGGTTCGCAGACGGCGCTAGCCATCACACTCGGAGGCTTGCTTCCGTAGATTGGATAATTTTCACACCTCAGGGCCAGTTGCTATCTTCAGGAGGTATCTGTTTAGGTGACGCCACAAACAATGTCGCCAAATATAGCGCAGTCTTAGAGTTTCTTTGTGACGCTTTGTCACATGGTATATCTCACCTCTGGGTCTACTTAAACGCTCAGCTGGTTATGTCTCAGTTAAATGGGGTTTTCCGCATTTATGATCCTACACTACACCAACGGTTCCTTAGGGTACGTCTCTTAGAACAAATATTTGATTACATTACGTATATCCATGTTCCTAGGAGATTGAATCAAATCACAGATACTCTAGCTAATCATGTATTAGATTGGCATATTGCACACATGTAAGAAAAAACACACACACGCACATGTAAATACATTTGTAAAATAGATGTAATCCATAGAATATAAAAAGATGAAAAATATCCATATATATATCAACAAATATTAGAGTACATGGGTGGGCGCAAGCGCCTCAAAAATATGTCCAGTCAGAGTCTCGGGGCTTATTCCTTCAAAACTATACAAAAGGTGCTCTCGGCACGTAAGTAATCTAGACTAGATAAGGGCGGGGCCTGTTGTCCCTGCCGTAGTGAACAACAACGTTTGCTAAACGTCAAAAGAGCTTGACCCAAGTCTGTAGTATCCCAACTACGTGAGGTTGCATCGACGGTGGGAGATCCTCGATCTCCGCCATAGGGATTGTATGATTGAGCACGATAAGGTTCTGCTCTACCCGTCTCAATACTCTCTCAGCCTCTCTGGCTAGAGGCCCCCCTGCTATTGTTGCTAGTTCAACGGCTCCAACTGGTCCTGCCTCTGGTCGAGGACGCTACCTAGTCCTCGAGAAGTCTGCTGGATGCAATGGTACCACATCTATACATAATAGATACGTAAGTGTCAGATACTCTGGTATACAAATAAAATGATATATATAAAAAGAGATAAAAATTAGATAACTTTAAAAAGAAAACTTACCCATCTCTCCTCTCTCCTCTCCGGGAGGTACAAGCATGTCAGGATCTCTAGAAAATATTATCTTGGCATAGGGGTAGTCCTCTATCGCCAAAATCTGTTGTGACCACCAGTCAAAAAATTTGTCATCAAAGGCCTTGATGGTCCTCCCCCCACGCTGTCGTGGCAACAACGTCGCCCATCTACATAGCGCCAGGAGAGAGGCCTCGTGCCCTCGTATAGTCTCTCGAGGACTAAGGCTGGGTACCCTCTCGAAGAAAAAGGAGCACAAAATAGTCCCAAACTCGAAGTTTCGGTGCTCCCGTATCCGACACTCTGTCAATTGTTTCTTCACGCAATCCAGCATGGTGGTACTCTAGTAAAAAATCCATGCATTTAAGCACTATACCGCACAATGCAAGTGCACCCAAGAATCCTGATGTAAAGCTGTGGATCCAGTTATGCGCCCAATAAGTAGAACTATAAATTTGAGCGATAGGTTGTTGATATTATGAATAGGCACCTGAGAACCTACTTTCTCAGTACTAGCCTCGCAATGGAGTCCAATCAACTCCTCAATGTTGTGGGGCCTAGGGGAAAAGTGTGCAAGTTGACTGGATCCCCTCTCCTCGAGAGTCCAGTCAAGAAGTAAAAGTCCTCAATCATTGGAGTCAACGACTACCCCTCGAGCATGAATGCCTCTGCGTCAGGATGCCAGTAATCTATCAATGCATTTAGCAACCTGGGTTGTGCTCTCATAAACAGACACTGGAAGAACTTTAACAACCCACATTGTGACAAAACAACAATAGCAGCAGGGTTCTCGAAGACCAAAAAAATGATTTCCTCATGCTCCCTCTATCTCCAATGCACATACATCCCGCAAACACAAAGAAATGGAGAATTAACTCTTGCATTTCCCTTTTTTTCCCACTTATTGAGGGTGTATGTGGGTTGTATTGAGGACATTCGCGTGTACACACAAGAAACTTCTCTTCTGCTCGCATGTACACACAAGTTGTTCTTGGACAACTCGTGTACACGTAGGCCTGACCTCTTTAAAGGTCAGCACCCCCCCAAAAAACCAAAAGAAATGAAAAAATGGAAGATGGAAATGCAAGGGAGGTTAGTATGTAGTTACTTGGTCCAAACGAAAGTTCATTTCTTCCACTGAAGCTCCTGGAATCAACTATTTCGGCAAAGGGGTGTTTTTTTGACTTTCGGTTAATTCTCAAATTACAATGGTGATAATGAGCTGCCAGTTTTCTATTTATAGACTTTTTGGCCCCTTTTTGTCATTTTTTGGACCCTTTTGCCATTTTTTCTAGCTTGAAAATTGTTTACTATGGTTATTGAGTTTCTCAGGGGATGTTATGATAAGTGTTACTTTGGGTATTGGGAAGTTTTTTTGAGAGTTGGGTCGGTTTTTAAGGTCTTTTGGTAAAAAGTCATTTTTCCAACTTTGTGCATGTAAGATAGGATTCCACCTCCACTTGTTGCACCTCGTTGTCTTTTTCTCTTTTCCATAGGATCGATCCCACCGAATTGCGACACGAAACCCTCACTTTTTCTCTAGAAGTGTCGTAATATAGTGGTAGAGACTACCTATACATGGATTCCTTAGGTAGATCATGGTTGCATTTTGGTGTCCATGCCGTCACTAATGACTATAGGCTTGGGAGTCCTTATTATTTTTTCCTAATTACGAGTGTGAGCCTCATTTGCATGATTCATTATCACTCTTGACCTCACCCTTGAGACTCCCAAAACACAATGGGTATTCTTTTAAGCCCTTTTCAAACCCTCTAAATATGATAAGATTGTCGAGCGATCTTGTTGTCCTTCACACTCGCTAAACTGAAATTTGAAGGCACGTCTTTCCGGCGGTAGTTTACCCCTTTTTTGGTCCGGATGGTCAAAAGTATGAGCAAAGGTATACTCTAGGAGCCTTGGTTCTATAGAAGATTATTCTTAGGTATAGATTTAACCCTTTTTCGGGCCTGAGGGACTAAACTTATGAAAAAGGAACCCCCCACGGAGTCCATAGTTAAGCTCTTTTCAAAATCCCTAAAATTAAAAATATAGCCGAGTGATCTTGTTTCTTCACACTCGTTAAATTGGTCCAGAAGCACATCCCTTACGGAGTCCATAGTTAAGCTCTTTTCTGACTCCTTAAATATGAAAAGATTGTCGAGTGATATTGTCTTTGTCACACTCATTAAAATGATTTGTAATAGACGTATGTTCAGTGCTAGTTTACTGCTTTTTCGAGACGACTAGATTACCTTCGAAAAAGGTACCCCTGTGGAGTCTCCTTTTATGCTTTTTTAGACTTTCTAAAAATGAAAAACCGTCGAGCTTACCTTCTCTGGGCTTGTTAAAATAAAATTGAAGGATGTTATCATTGTGTCTTATTAACCGCATTCGCGTTCCTGCATCTTTGGCCTAATGCCAGATCCATGTTTCTCTCAAATGAACCATCTGAAGCATGGCTTATATGCAAGCCTTGCAGCACTTTGCCTCTACGTCTTGACACCTTGACCCATGGAGGATTTTTCTTGAGTGTCCTTTTCCTGCATATGTACCCTTGCTCTGAGCATCAATGTGTTCCTTGCGCTTGGAACTGGTACGTTTGCGACACTCGATCCTCCTTTGTAATGTATCATTCTTTATTCTTTTTCAAGCTTCCCAAAATTATTGAAAAAGACAAAAAAAGCAAATATACCCCAAAAAGAGGAAGGGAAAAGTATTTTCTTTTTGTTGACAGCACGATGAGTCGACCTTGGAAAAATCACATCCTTCTATTTGTTCGTCAAGCTATAGGATTCAATATGACCCTAGGAAGTTGTTCTTGCTACATAGAGTTGTTTCCTCCTCCCTTTGGTTACCCTTCTATACATTTGGAGAGTTCGCGTTGCCTCCTGCATCATGAACTTGTGTCAATACCATGCTCCCTGAGTCTCATCTTTTGTCATGCTTTTGTCCAAGGGAAGTCTTACTAATCTTGAGTCGGCCCTTCTGCATTTTGTCTCTTTTCCTCATGCCCAGCCACCCCGAAAGACCAATCAAGTCCTTTTTCAAAATGAATGAAGTTTTATGCCTGATCATCAAGATCCTCTTGTCTGTTCCCGACAAGCCGTCGAAGACCTCTGGGTAGTGAATTCATACACTCATATTACACTCCTACCCCAGTTTTGAATATTTTTAAGTTGTTGCTTGAGCTCTGAAGACCTCATTTCTAGCCATCGGGCGTCATTGTCTTCTTGAAGATGGATACTATACATGTATATCTTTTGATTTTTGGGATGTAGATCCGTTGTGTATTGCTCACAGATACACTTTATATAGTTATATGACATGGATCTGCAGTGTATTTGATTGGAAACCATGATTTTATTTCATCCCGAGCATGGGTATGCCCACCTCGGTGAGAGAAATTGTTATTTTTGCATATGGCACCTCCTGAACTCCGGTCCCTGGGCTCACTCACGTCGTACAGTGGTGAAGATTTATAATGTTTTTTTGCCATCAGATTCTCTTATGACCTCACACATTAGGGGGCATCTGTTATAACCCTAAACTGCACCTAACATGCACACCTGGCATCAGGCCATCTAGATTGCTATATTTACCAAGCCATTATTCAACAACTCTTCTAAAAACCATCATTTTGAAGGTGTACATGCCCTGCACCATTACTAACCGTGTACACACACTTGTTGAGCCACTACTGCCTGCGTACACTCACAGAATATCGCGAAATGTGGAAATTTTCATAGGATACTTGCTTCCGAGCCATTACTTAACTGTTTGACTGCCCATAGCTAGTCACTCCAACCGTTATTATCCCTTTTGGCCTATAAAAGAAGGGGTTTGGGTCCCATTTCAAGGGGAAGCACGATAACAAAGAAACTCTGCCCATTTCATCAATCCCCCTTTGCCCCAATTGCAAATCCCTTTACAATTTCCCTAAGAGAGAACTGAAGAGGAGAAGAAGACATGGGAGTAGTTGGTGCATGATGATTAGGAGCCTAGGACCAAGTTCGAGGAGAATTGTTGGTCTCATGTTGTAAGTGACTTTTTGTGAGATTAATATAAAGAAGTACTTTTTCCGTCCCGCCAAATGACATCTTAAACTTATATGATTTGTTTACATTTATTGTTTATGATGTCTAACCCACTAATCCATATGTAGAATGCATGCTTGTAGTTTCTTGTTTGTCTTTTGATGAATGCAGGTCAGCCTTGGGGGGAGATTTGCAATCAGGAAACAACCAAGCGCAAAGGGATCGACACCAGACGCAAAGTTTAAGGTAGGCCTACCGGATCCCTCTCTCTTGTCTTTTATGTATGATTGTGGGGTAATGTTGGGATAGTTATTAAAAGTAGGAGACTTTAGACAGTTAGCTCTACCTGCACTTTAGACCCTTGGTGTAGTCCGTAGAGGGGTTTTCCCGCTATAGCATTTTGATCTACAACAAAACATGGGAAAACCACATAGAGCATGTTGAAAGAGCCTTGCAACTCCTACAGGACCACTAGTTATTCATAAAATGATCCAAATGCACTCTTGAAGCCTCAGATGTTGAAAGCTTGGATCACATTGTAAGTCAAGAGAGAGTAAAAGTTGATCCCAAGAAAGTAATAACTATGCAATATTGGCCCCATCCAAAAACCTTGGAGATCTTGCATGGATTTTGAGGACATATAGGCTACTATAGGAACTTTGTGAAAAATTATGGAAAAATCGATGTTCCCTTAACCTCGCTACTAAAAATGAATGCCTTTATTTGGAGTGAGGTCGTTAAATAGGCCTTCTCATATTTAAAGGATTCCACAAGCATGACTCTAGTATTATCCATGCCATATTTTACTAAGACGTTTGTCTTGGAATGTGATGCCTCGTGAAGATATCTTGGAGCGATATTGATGCAAGAAGGGCACCCTTTATCATTCACTAGTAAGCGATTATGTGACAACAATTTAGGTAAATCCACATTTGAGAAAGATATGATGGGAATCTTACATAAAATATAGACACAACATCCAATCTCATAGGGAAAGTGGGAAACAAATATATAATCATGGTGGTAGTTAACTTTATCCCTAAATATTCTCATTTGTGTGCCTTAACACATCCATTTACTCCCTTAGTTGCTCAAGTCTTCCTTGATCAAATTTTTAAGCTGCATGGCATGCCCACTTCCCTTGTCTCGAATTGGGACCCTACCTTCACTAGAAAATTTTGTTAAGAGTTTTTTAAACTATAGGGTACCCATATAAAAATGATCACTATGTATCACCCCCAAACATATGGTCAAATTGAAGTGGTCAACAAGTTCCTAGAAACTTATTTTAGATGTTTTTCCTTTGAAAAGACACACCAATGGGCACAATGACTTTCACTTGTAGAATGGTGGTACAATACCTCTTATCATGGAGCTACAAAAATTACCCCACATGAATTTGTTTATGGCCAAAAACTATTGTCAGTCACTTCATATTTACTAGGTGCTTCCAAGGTTCAAGCAGAGGATCACACACTCAAGACTAGACAAGCTATTCTTTGCATACTAAAGGGAAATTTGATTATTGCTCAAAATAGAATGAAGCAACAATTGGACCAACATCGCTCCAAATTGTATTGTGTAGTATGGAATCAGGTGTTTCTTCACCTTCAGCCCTATAAACAAACATCACTCAAAGAAAAAACACCTCAGAAATAGCACCAAGTTCTATGGACTCTATGAGATCATCCAATGCATTGGACAAGTAGCCTACAAACTGGGTCTTCCCACAAAAACCCCAAATAAAATTGCTCTAATACCAATATGATCTGCAAACTATCGTGGATATTCCATTGGAACAGTTCATCAAACAACTATTGCAATTTTCTAAAATATTTTATTGTGCAATTTGTTTTCTTATATTTGAGATTTTTTGTTACTAGATTAGTGATTAAATTTATGGAAATAATTGAAATATGAAAATGAAAGAATAATAAAATGAACACAAGACATGACCTAGGAAACTTGGTATAGGAGAAAACCCAACTATAAGGTGAGGCCTATCCTCTACTCTATTTTCTTCAGTTATGAAATGCAAGTACAAAGAAAGGGGCACTCACTATGGAGTTGACTTTGATGTTGTGGCCTGAATGGCTGCTAAATTTATACCTGCTTTGTTTTCTCTGATATTACACTCTTAGATGCTCTTCTCAATTATGGAACAAGTACAATGCTAAAATAATGGAGCCCCCTTCTCTTCTTAGCGGCCTAGTGTTTAACATAACATGATAGTCATATAGGGCTAGGGTTAGGGTTTTTGCATGCCTTAACCCTCAATTACTGTTAGGTTTTTGGGCCCTCTAGAATATTCTTTAAAGTCCACATGTGACTAGCTCCACATGTGTGAGTAATGGGGGTTAACGTCGCATCCACTTAGTACGATGATGGTCAACAAGGTAAGTCAACTTGCAAGAGGCATGACTTATGTATATGAAGTCCGATTGAGGTTATTTTTTCACTGTTGGAAATATTTCGGTGTGTTGAATAGTTTCAAGGGACTCAGATCTTTTCTCACAAAGTTTCAACCCCAAAAATTGTTTTTTGATGCCTCAAACTGGATCTGGAAGGTTTTGGACCCCAAATCACCAAACCGAGACCTACCACTAAAATGGGATCTGCAAGAAACACACATGTGCCAAGATACATGTATGCATGACCACAACTTGCACACTCTAGCTATATTTTTTATCATCGTCATCATCATTATTTTGTTTGTTTGTATGCTTGTGGGGTTCCTTCCTTCCTCTCCACATTTATTGTCATTGTTATTATTATTTCAATTTATTTATTTATTTTTATTGTCTGCAATGCACCCATGAATTACATTAAATAACATAGCCTCGTGTCATGAAATCCACCATGACAAGTTGGAGGGATAACAACACCTTGACACATCATCCATCCACCTTTCGAACACTTGTTCAACCATTTGGACACCTTCCTCTTTTTCCCAACACATACTAGGGAAATGTACCCATTTCTTTGCTCCATAGTCCCTTAAGAAACAATCCCTTAAGAAACCCTCCCCCTCTCATTAGTTTTCCCATTGTTGGACAAAAGGTTACAATCCAAGACATTAACACAATGAAAGCAATGGATACCTTTCAAACACTATAGCTCTTCGCAATTCCAACCATAACATAATTTCACACATTCCATCTCATACGGTATTCATTTCACAATCCTATGCATAAGCCCTTACTTTCATTCGTAATTACCTAACAACAAGTTCAACGTGATATACTAATTCATGAATGCATTAAAATATTATCATGATCTTTATAGGTCCAACACTCCCTGATCACCATATTCCCACTTGGGTATCATTCACATGTAAGAATTCATTTCATTTTCTATAGTATCTTTCCATTTTTAGTGTTTTATTATAATTCTATAAAAAATCTAGAGGGAATTTGCAAGAAACTGCATCGTCCTTTCTCCAGTAATTGTCTTAGAGTTGTAAGCATGTGATTGGATTAAGGATTACCGCATATTTGTGAGAAGAATATCTTCATTTACATTTCACTTGATTGTTTTATAGGAGCACCTCTTTGAGGTAATGAACTTGATTAAGAATTTGAGATTCACCCAAAGAACATATAGGAGTTCCACCTTTATAAAAACAAGGTAGACTGTGCTATGTTTCCCCATAAGGAATCTTATCTAAGTTGACCTTTTCTTCTTGTGAAAATAATACCATTGACAATCTTATATTATTATAGGGGTTATGGGTTATATTAGTGTTTAGGGGTTATATTAAGTATGTTATGGTTAATAATAAAACTTAAGGGTTATATTTGGTTTACAAACTACATTAGGAGTAAAGGATTATGTTGGTATTTAATGATTATATTAATATATGTCTTAGAGGTTATATTATTATATGGTTTGGGGGTAGTATTAGTTTTGAGGGGTATGATCCAGGTGGATATCGGTGGCCACCCACCTTTTCCAAATGGCTCAAAACAACTTTTTGGCAATTTTGGCAATTTACTACTTTTAGCAGGTTTTAACTTCCAGGGCCATTTTGAGGGCCCAAATGAAGATTTTTCGAGATCGAGGTTTTCAATGATATCCGAAGGAATGATTGATCCCCCAAAATGAATCTCCTCAATGATACCTTTCCAACGATCTATCACACGTCTAAAACGGAGATTGTATGCAAAAGTTACGACCCCAGAAAGTTGATGTACTCACTTACCCAAACGGGGCCCACATGACTTTTGGCGCTTCATCTCCCAGGGTTAGGTTTTTGGATGTCTAGGGTTTTTG
>JZKD02S1702364.1:355459-374754 GCA_000966675.3 Picea glauca | reverse complement strand
ACATCTCTTCTCAGAGATAAGCTGCCACCATTCTAGCGAGTCTTCCACTCTGTATTTTTACAGTCTCTGTACATTTCTTTCATTAATAGAAATCGTGTATTACTATATATCTGTGAATCTTTTTATATTTCCACTATATCTCTGTTATATTGTTGTATCTCTTGCAATATCTCTGTGCATTTCTTTATTATATCTCTGATCTCATTTCGTGCTGAAAATAATCCAGATAAGGGTAGGGGTTATATTACGGATTTAGTTTGGGGTAGCAGGTGTGAGAGGGGTTATCATGAACCCCAGGGGAAAAATAGAAACTTCTTTCACATGGTGTCTTGGTATATCAACCAATAATTATATTGAATCCTACGAATTATTTCAAGGTATAAATATCACTAGAAACTCTCACATTCATAAATTGACCATGGTGGGGGACTCAAAGATTGTTATAAGACATAATGTCGTGAACATCACTCTAGTTGAAACTCTCTTAGATTCAATGATAGATCAGGAAAAACAAGAATCAAATAAATTCTCCCGTTTAAATTTTTTCAAAGTATTAAGAGAGAATAATTCCTTAGAGGATGGTTATGCCAATCAAGCCACTTATTTAAAAGTGGGGGAAATTGTTAGCAATGGCAAGGTTTACAACCAACTTATTCCTTGACACTATAATGGAGAACAAGGCATGTATCAAGCAATTAAGGAGGCACATGGCATATCATAAGGCATATCACCATAGTTTTGATGGATTAGGAGGTTAGGAAGGTTTGTATTGTGCCAAATATTTTTAAATTGGGATCTAATTTGGGTATAGGAAGGGAAATCTAAGAGGAAGTGTTTTTCATCTTAAACCATCTTAGTGTCACAAAGATGGAAGATTATTTCATCACATGTTATTTTGGGAATTGTTCAATGCCCGGTTTCACTATGTAGCTCATGAGAATTTTTTCTTATTTTAGCAATGTTGATTTTATTTTGTCCACTTGTCGAAACTGAAAGGTACTTTTGATCTTCTAAATTGGGGTTGACCACGTCATTGTATCATCTTAATTTCCGTTTATCCTCTAATTCTTTATCACACCACACATTCTTCTTAAATTTAGAAGTGATCATATTTGTAATATTATTGGTATTCTGCATGATGGCTTCTTCTTGTATTCCCCAGTGATTTATCCCAAATTTGGCATCTTTATGCCATCCCTGCTTGATTCGTTGGTGATTTTGGATAGAGTTTGAAGAAAATTTGGGGATCCTTTTGTCGTCCATATTGTTTATTTTATTCTTTTAAGTTAGGTATTTAATCATAACAATGCTCTCACTGGGGGAACGACTTTCTTCTATGAGGAGGATAGGATAGGGTGTATTGCCCTTAATTTTGATATTATAAGTTATAAAATTATTTTGGATCTATTCCATCTTTCTCCAAGATTCTCTAGAGATACTACAACCCCAAACTTCACATCCATATAAGATAACCAAAGTGACAAGAGTGTGAAAGAGGAGTTTTTTTTAATCCCAAAGCCAAAGGTCCATTGATTTACAATTTTTTTCAAGCCCATAATAAGATTTCCACTCTTCATTTATCCTTTTCTCAATGCTATAGTTCCAATTGAGCTTGTGGTGAATATCGATTCCAAGATATTTGTATCAAGGCACTTCCTCCAAGCTATTTTTTTCATATAAAAAAGTATCGTAAGCGATCCTTTTGGATTTATTTATCATAACCTTTGTTTTTTCAGTGTTCACAGTTGTTCCCATACTAGAGCAGAAGTCCTTGAGGATTATAAGTTGCTTACCTAGGTCATAGGGATTATTTTCCATAAGAACAATATCATCAACATAAATAAGAAGGATGATGATTGTACTGGAGAGAGTCGGGCCAACATGACATGCATCCTCCAAACAATATTCTAACTTATCACTATAGATGTTGAAAGGGGTAGGGGATAAGGGACAACCTTTCTTAACTCATATATTACAGTTAATTTCTTCCTACCTGTTATCACATGCTAATTTGCATTAATTTTTCCCAAAGCATATTTCCCTTGTGCTATCTTTTCACTCGGATTTTAAGACTTTTTCACCAGCTCCGTCAAGATCCCATCACCTAAATCCTTCACTCAATAGATCATCCAAAATAGTCATGTCCTCCATGAGTCATAAATTGGCAAATATCCCAAACCTATACCTAGACTTAATGCTTATCTAAATCCCTTAGTTCCATCACTTCATTCATTTTTACCCTTATTTTCATTGAAAATAAAAAATATTCCTTTTATTAAGCACCCTTATCCTATCCACATAGTCATATGATAAGCCTCATATGACTAAAGTCCTTAGAAAATAGAAAAAGTGTTTATTATTATAAATATTTTTATATTAATATTTGATCCAATATTCAATTTATGGCATCACGTCAAATCATGGGAATGAATCTCAATTTATAATATGGAAAAGTCAAAGGGTGGATGGAGGGCGCACATACATGTCAGGCATAGAATTAACACGGAGGTTAATTATGTGAAGGTGCGCCGATATATAAACTGATTGTTTTTGGTTGGGGAGACGTGTCTTTACGTGTTGAATATCAGGGGTAAAAGTGGTGTGGAGTAAAACCTTTTCTCATATGGTTTAGGTGCGGCATTTTTCCAGGAGTGTGGTTAAAAAATGATTATGGAATTTCCAATATAAGAAATTCTTCCTCACGGTGAAATTTTTTTACAGAGGTAAAATTTTAATTTTAAAAATTAAAGAGATTATGAATTAAATGGGAAGATGCACGTGAAAGGAAGACTTCGATAATTTTTTATCCAAAGGTTTTACAGAAGTAAAAGAAGAATATTAAAAGTATTTTACAAAAGATGGAAACCAAGACATGGTTTTCAAAACCATGGGAAACAAACGAGTAAATGGTTTTCATAGTGAGACAGTAAATTGGAAAAAAACAAGACACAGTAAATGTTTTTCACAGTGAAATGGTAAATTGGGAAAAAACAACACATGGTTTTCAAAACCATGGGCATGAATTAAATTATGGAAATTTAATTTTAAAGGATAAAAAATATTTGGGAATTATTTGTATTCAAATATTTTACTCCCAAATATTTAAGGAAAATATGGATAAATAAAATTAGATTTGGAAAACGCACAAGTGACATTTCAAAGAGGATGTGGCAGTCAGTTTCTGCAACAATTGAGACTTACAGGACGATTTCCGTATTAAAAAGAATGAGTTTTCAAAATTAAAAGGAGTTTATTGTCAAGCACAAACCCTATAACATTAACCTTGTTCATTTTTCACACAGATGTCACGGATTGGGAGATTCGACGGAATCTTGAAGCCATATTTTTCTGTTATGATTCCATGTTCGAAACATGTTTTTTTGACACATATTCCAGCCAGATGGAGATGAATTTCAAGAACTCGAGAGAGGTTTTTCTTCAGGACGAGCTTATCTACAAAAACCATTCTCAAATTTTTAACAGTTGCTACGGTTTGATAATTACATGTGGCATTTTGAAGCCTATTTTTTCTTCTAAAAAAGAGGAGATCAGTTAAAACATGTCATGTTCTATTTGTAATTGTTTCTATTTTGGGGAAGAAGATGAAACGTTTAATTTCAGTTATTGTAATCGGTTGCACACTGAAGGAACTCGACTTGTATAAGTATTAGAGGTTCCAAATGTATTAGAGTTGGCAGAAGTGCAAGGACACATTTCTAGTTGTTCTGAACTCTATTGTAATTTTCTGGAGCTGAATTGAATACATATGCAGAAGCTTTTGAAGTCTCTATGAAAATATTCTAATGGTGGTGATATGAGTTTTGTCTCCTTTCATTGTATGTATTTCATGTGTTCTTTTATTCCATTTACATTTTCTTCTGTTTAAATTGGAGAGTTAAAGGCCCAAAATTCATCTTGTGATGCTCATGGCTTAAGCAATTTAAACTGTGTAATTTTCTTCCTAGCTAATTCAGAATTCATTTCAGTAATGCTCTGATGTAGTTATTTGTTTTCTCTTTCTTCTTACACCCTGCTTAAATACAATTTACGACTTAGATTCATTTCCTCATTTAGCCTTTATCCTCTGGAGAGTTCTACCGGCCAGTCATTATTTCCATTCACTTTCATAATTTCAACTCCATAGCCCTAAGTGTCCCTACCCTTCCTTGCCAACAACTTTATAAAACCCCCCAAAACAAACTAAATCTAGCCATCGATTTCCAAAGAAATATCAAGTGACACGAGAGAGCCCTGTCTAAGTTGAGCAGGCTAGTGCCCAGCTCTAAAGTTGGTTGAAACAGTTACCTCTGTCGTTTGTCTATGAACTAGACAAAATTTACAGAGTGCTAACACTAACAACCCTTATTGTTCCTAAACTTGGAAAAATCTTTCCCATATAGCCTTATTGCAACAAATATTTACTCGAAAGGGACTTTAAGCTCTTGTAACCTATTCTAGAGGTTAGTATTTGGCACAATGTCACAAGATTTTCTAAAATCAATGAAAAAACAAAGGAGATCAGTTTTATCATTATGAAACTCTTATAAAATTATCCTAAATGTAACAAGGTGGTCCATAGTTGAATGGTAGCCACTAGACCCAGTCTTGCCCTTATCGTTCTAGCCATGTACTGATCTTATTTTCCAAGATACTTTTGAATATCTTAGATAAAATGGGGCTAATCATAATGGTCCTATAATTAGAGGGATTTCTTTTATCCCCACTTTTAAAATTATGTACAAATATTTTTAAGGTAGAAATTCCAATCCTTCAAGGGAATCCTATTATTTTCTTTAGTTTTACAAGTTAGAATTTGTCTCCATAATTGCTTAGGATCTATCATAAATAGGTGAAAAAGCTTCTCTTTCTTTCTATTTATAATATTTGTTTTCCTTTTAATAAAGGTTACACACACACACACAAGGGTTATTATATTGAGGATTAAGGATTAAGGCCTATATTTCGGGTTAGGGATTATGTATTTTGTATAATGTTAAAATCCTTGTGCTAATAACCGTAATGTTTTGTATGTTAATAGTTCTTATAATGTTTATGGTCTCTTAAAAGGAATGTGGGAAATTTAGGTATAATTTTGGCTTTGAGAAGACAATCTGATAGCTTATTTTGTAGAAAACCATCTAGTTCACTATGGATCCCATTATGAACTAGTCCTCACACACAATGTGGTAAAAATATTGATCTGGCAATGAATAACGAGCATTATCAAACTCCCCTAGTTGCAAATATCTAGGGTTTCATAAAATATTTAGGGCACATAGGCTGATTCATTCAGTGGTCAACAAGAGAGGAGATTCCACTTAGATTTCTTTAGATCCACCCATAATGGAATTGATCCATTACTAAAGCCATTAATTATGTATCCAAATGCCTAGCCATGTACTTGTGTTTAACTCAAATATACAAACAAACATGGAATAATATTTACGTATATGGATGAATGGGAAGGTCAGTGATGGGTGAATGGACTAGGGTTTCCACAAATGGGTGAACAAATGAGTGAGTGGACTAGGGTTTACATAAGCAGGTGAATGAACCAAGGTTCTCAACAACTATGGACTAGGGATTATGTGGAAATTATAGGACCCTCTTTCGTCAAGATCCCATCAACTATCCAGATCCTGGAGGTAATGTGTGTCATTTCTCGAGGCTATAGTTTTTGGTATCAAACTCATATCTATACATTGCCACATTATATCCCAAGACTCACATTGTTTTGTGCACTCATATCTAGTTGTTGGCATGTTCTCTCCTAGGATTCACCTCAATCCTTTTTTTTTGTCTATTGAAGTGTGATACCAAAGACCCTTAGATCGACTCACTTCACTCTAGGAACTACACAATAAGGAAAAGAACAATTTTTTCATAAGTTCCTTCTAGCTTCATATGACTGATTAACTCTCGTTATTTCCATCATTGATATATACAAGAACATACTCTTTCCTGAATGAGATATGTCTCTATCGATTATGAGCTTCAATTGGTTGATTACTCTAAATACACGATCTTAGAATAAGACATTTTTGTCTCCTATGGACCTCTTGATGTTAAGGTCTCTATGGACATGGGGGGTTCGGGGCCTAAACACTTTATACCTGTCAAAAATTTGGATAAGGGGGTTACGGTCAATAATACTGATAGAAATGTGCCCCACACAATCCCTATCTTGCAGGAAAAATCTAGATGGAAAGAAGAGGGCCCTTCAGGCTATTCCCTAGTGGTCACGTCTGAAAAGGGTTCATATTATTTCATTCCTTGTGACAACAATAAGGAGTAATGGGGGTGCCAGTGGCATCGAGGAGCGGTTTTTTTCATAACTACCCAATATTTGAGAGGATGAGGTTGGATGTGGTGTCGTTCCAAACCAATATGATCCAGTATTAGGGTTCATTAGTGCAAATTTGCATTTGCGAGATATGTAGGGTGTAGGGATTATTCATGCAATGGATCGGTGAGGGAAGAAGAAGAGAAAGGTGATTAAAACTTGGGGAGGTGGTATTTCTCTAATTGTTAGTAAAGACATTCGAGTGGAGAAAATCATATTGTTAGAAAGGAATACTTTGGTGGGGAAATTCCTTGGTTGTAGAGTTTCCATGGCGCATAATGGATTCAGCTGGAGTGGGATCCTATTATGGGGTGTTGGTGTACAGTGGGAAAATCGGGGTTAATATTAATTCACCAACCAAACCCTAATATACCGGCCCTTTCAGCATCACCCACAAGCAGGTGAAGTCCCACCCAAGGTATCTATGGGGACTATAGGAACCAGGTTTCCGCAGTCACGAAGGGATGGGAGGCATTCACCATAACCATTATACTTAACATTCATTCATTATACCATACATCATGTGCACAAAATCATCAGTGCCAATAACATATTCATATTAACACAACTTAACATAACACAAAGACACCATATTAACATGGTTCACCCAAGATGGGATACATCCGCAACGACCGACTTCTTATATTATTATTCAAAAAAATCCTTTACAAAATGTTTGCACTGTGCTCATACATGATATCTCAGTTATACCCAAAATGCCCTTGTCGTTCGCGCATACAATGCACACTTAGCTTCGCTCACATATTTTTTTCTCCAAAACTTCTCAATGTTTGACTCCTTTATTCATTCTCTCCTACTCAACTCACTCTCATTCGCTTATGCTCTCATCCTCTCCTGTTCTTATACTAATTTCTACCAAAAAACCCTTACAAATTTATACATTTACATTAGGGCTTAGCCCATTACAAAGGACCAAAATTCATCACTAACGTCCTTCCTTCACACGCTCTGATCCTAAAAATGTGCTTATTCCTTCTTCTATGTGCGATCTTGCATGGTTCCCAAAAAATTCCCCAAAATGACTGTCCCAACATGCCCCCACCACTCACATGTGGTTAGTCCCGAGCCACTCAGTTTCGTTGGTGCACTCCCTTCAATGTCGCAACGAGCTTCTCAAAGGTCTCCCTTGTAGTTGCGATCTTTTCCTTTGTATGTACTTCATGTGAAATTTTTTTGTCTGTCGTATGCACAATGATAGGGTTCTTGAACTTCTTTGCATTGTCTTGTGTTGTTTGCTTCACTATGCCATGCACTGACACAAGTTCTTTTGTCATTCTGAAGGCTTCCTCCTGTAGTAGCTCCAACTTCTACGCAAGATTCTATTGCTCCGCCCTAATTTGATTTATCTTCTGGTTTAGTTGTTTGTTATCAATAAGTGCAGTCATCCGCTCTTTTGGTGGAAAAGTGTTCATGGTATATTTGATCTTCTCTGCCTTCTCCTGGACATTTTATAGCCTTTCTTCCAACGCTTGTATCTCTACATTCTCCAACAATTGAGTCCATACTTGTGTTTTTTCTCCATATAGCTTCACACATTCTTCATCCAAAATCTTGATGGTCTCTACTTCTGTCGTAGTTGTCTTCTCCCTTTTCTCTCTTTCATCGGGTGGAGTACTCAGTGTTGTGCATGCTTCTAAGTCTACAATATTCGTGCAGAAGCCCTGAATGGTTTCACTAATCTTCGTAACTTTCTCTTCGAATGGGGTATCTACTTACATTGGTATTTTCGGGAAGTTTCTATATACTTCATGTACTATGGTTTTCAACATTACTACTCTCTGTTTGGCCTCGTCCTACTCCAATACCAGCTTATTGTACTCTACTTCTAATGCATCATTATCTGCAACTAATTTATCCAACTCCTTTTACGTCGACTACATGCACAACTAAATTTATTGTGATACACTTGATTTCAAGTTGTGTAACATGTTTATAGGTATTTGTGACAACACTAAGTCAATACGACTTAGTGCATGTGCTTTCTCCTACATCTTTGTTGATGGAAACTCTAATGCTCTTGCTGATATCTACATTAGTCCGCGCTCTGTTGATGATGATGGTTTTTGTGATGTTGTAGGTTGTGACCCTATAGTCTTGGTTGTACTCTCAGTATGTTCTTCATTTCCCGTTCTGACTAGCGCTACCCTTGTTGCCTCTAAAAATTGGTGTACTGTCACTATTTTTTTCTGCACAACCGTATGCATCTCCTCATGTTTCTGCACATCTTTAATTAATGCTTCTTTTGTCACTTTCTTCATCTGATATCCTCAGTCAAATCTTGGATTGGTACTGTCTTGACAACTTTCCTCTTCTTATGCTTGTGCATTAATTTCTCATTCGGATGTTCCTTCCTCTTTTCTCCAATGGGCAGTGGAATTTCCCAAACTTCACCTTCACCATTCCCTTGGTCCTGTTCTTCTTCTTCTTGATCCTTTTTTGGTTCTTATGTCTCCTTTGTTGGTTGTTTTGTATCCTTCTGTGATGTTTCTTTCTATGGGATTCTCCACTCTTCATCATAGTATTTTACAATTTGGTTGATTTCTTGGTCTGTCCCTATGGAATGCGTCGGCAACCATTGTTGAGTTGGATCCTTCTTTTCCTTAACTCATGTAATGTCCTTATAAGCTTCAATGATATATTTTTGAATATGCGACGTGTATTCAATGCATTGTCGAATAGTCTCCTTATAGACGTAGAAGGTTATGTTGTTGTCCAACTGTCTATTCTTATAGACAGTGTGCTACATTGACACATATATCACTTCCAAGAATGGTTTCTTAATTCCATATAGGAACTGCATCTCCTCTAGGTCCCTCCACACAGGCAATGCTATCAAAATTAACATCCAAGCATAATGGAACTATGTTCCTTTCTTTTGTGCCTCCCTATAATCCATTAAAAATTGATTTACCAGAAATTTTGATTAGTTCATCAACACTCCTACGACACACTTCTCTATTACCGCTATGAATCCCACTAGCACATGATCTCTACAAAATTTCCTTAACATATTCCAAGCCAACACTTGTGTTGTAAATATTACTTTATAATCATTTATACTCACGACGTCTAGTCTAAGCGCTCCTTTGAATCTGTCATACTCATCCTTCATTTTCTCTACTCAAGTTTTTTCCTTCGTCTTTTCTGTGAACAACAATAAGGGGTCTTCTTCTTCTTATGGTAGTCTTGTAATCTGTGCAATCAGTTGGGTATCAATGGAAATTTATTTGTCCAACCATTAAAACCCTCCATGGATGCAACTTAGCCATAATTTGAGGTAAATGTGCATCTCCACGCTCCTTCCAAAATGGGGTATATCTAATAGATTGAGTATTCATGTTCGGTGAAACCTTATCGCTGATTCCTTCAGCTCAAATGTGATTACAAGAGATCCAGGGCTCACTCCTCTGTGCAAGTAAATTTGTGGTACTAGTTATGGAAACTTCTTTAAATATGTGAGGTTGTGGTCTGCATACCTCAGGTTCCCTATTGCTCCTAAAATATCTCCTTTGACAGTGACCCCAGGTGGAATCACTGGTGTAACCATGTCATACTTTACCTCCTTCTGTAGTTTGACTTGTTTTGTTGTCATTTTTCTTGGTGGCACATATGCTCTGGGAAAGTTCGCCAAACTTGGATCTTCTTCTTCCATCCTCAGGACTTCTTGTTTCATCGACATTGTTTCTTGATTAGTGTGTTGTTTATTTTTTCCTGATGTAGAATCTCCTGCCTTTGGAGGCACCATAGCTCTTTGTACTTCGGTTCTTCCTTCAAAAAACTCGACTTTGTTATTTATTTAGAGTTGGTTGTCCTCTGGTTCTCTATTCTCTTGACTATGAATGCAGCAATAAAATTTTCCTATCACCCTTGATATGCTTTTATAGCTTGCTGCCAACTGTTCTCTTCCTCTTCACACCCCAACCTTCATTCTCATCTGATTGTAACCACATTTAATTATTTCCATATTCTACATTAAATTCAGATTATTCAATGGATCATGGTCTAGATTTGCTAGCCTGTCAATATCTTCATCACCACTTTTCATTTGTGACTATGTGTTCCCATTGTCTTGCCATGATGTGCCCTTTAATGCTTTGCATGTCCTCTATGAAGGTATTTACCCTGGTTCTTTAATTCACCTTTTTGTGTGCAGTTCAACTTCCATTCCTTTCCTTGACACTTTCTTATTCATCTTTGAAAATGTCCAATTTGGAACTTTATCTATTTTTCTTTTATTTTTATTTTCCTCTATAATAAAATATGATACAAATACTATGGTACACATATTGTGTGTTCAGACTAGTGCGTGGAAGCATGAATGTACCTATACAGGTGCAACCGACTATCGGTTACCAGTCCTTCCACAACTTCCCCATTCAATTTATCCAACTGAACAACACCTGCTTCTGTCACAAATCTTATCACATATGGACCCAACCAGTGAATTTGGAACTTTCTAGGGTGCTACAAAAATTTGTTGTCATAAAGCAAAACTAAGTTTGTCATTATGGAACTTCTTCTGTTTAATTTGTTTGTCATGACATGCCTTCTTGCGCACTTTCTTCACTTACTGATGAAATCTTGCGACAAACCAATCTTCCTCCAATTCTACTAGCTCTGACAGTCTTTTCTCTATTGTGCCAAAATCTACAAGCTTTGTCAGCATGACAATGCGTAGACTCAGTACAATGAACTCTATAGGAACAAATTATTCCTGGAAATATATTAAACATAATGGTGTATGTTTTATCATCTTGTTACATGTGGTTCTATATTCCCATAGTACTGCAGGAATCCTCAAATCCCATTCGTCCTGATTTACATTACATATCTTCGTCAGCGCATGCTCCAAGATCTTGTTAAACACTTCTATTGTCCTATTTTCCCGAGGATGATAAGGTGTGATCTTTTGATGGTGAATCTGAAATTCCTTTGTCAAAGAAGCAATCATTCTATTCAAGAAATGAGTCCCCTGATCACTCATAAGGATTCTCAAACATCCAAATCTTGTAACAACATTCTCAAAAATAAATCGAGCAACAATCTCTGACCAGTTCTGCTTCATCCCATCGAGTAAAATAATCTGTCGTAGTGATTATATATCTCTCTCCTAACCTTTTCGATGTTGGGTTGATCGGTCCAATGAAATATACTGCCCATTTTTCAAAATCTTATAATGTAACTTGAGGTAATAAAGGAATCTCATCTCTTCTAGTTGTCTTTCCAACTCTCTGACAGACATCATAGGTTTGAATGAACTCCTTATCATCCTTATGAAGGGTGGGCCACCAAAGTCCCGTGCATAAAATATTTTGAGCCGTCATTTTTCCTGCATAGTGGCCTCCCACAACTCCTTCATGTGCATCTACTAATATCATAGGTATTTTGTGCTCCAATACACATCGTTGAAGACTACCATCTGAACCTAACTTATACAAATCCTCCATTACAAAATGATAATATGCTTCCTTTACTGCCAACCATTTCTTCCATGCAGTTGTAAATTCATGCGGGGCTACTCTTGTGCTAAAAAACTGGATAATATCTATGAAGTAATCATCAACCATTTTTACTGCAAACAAGGGCACATCTAGTAGACTGTCATCTAAATTCCTTACATATTCCCTTGTTAGTATGTGCAATACTCCTGAAATAGTAATAGCCATCAACATATCTTTCCCCCCAACACTGGCTTGTTGACTAAGTATCTCAACGCAAAATGATTTGTATACATTTTAAAATGTGATCCGAGAAGATAATGTATAAACTTTTGTAGTGCATATACCATTGCAAGTCCTTCACACTATGTAGTAGTGTAATTATGCTTAGTAGTTGACAACTTTCTGCTAGCAAATGCAATGGGATTGTCCAAACCTCCATCTCATGGCTGAGCTAGAAATGCACCTAACGATATAGAGGATGCATCTACATGGACGTGGAATTCCTTCTTCCAATATGGAAATACTATAATCAACACGGTAACCAATTTCTACTTCAAGGTATCCAAACTCTGTTGACATTCCTCATTCCACTGAAACTTAACCTCCTTATTCAACAACTTTTCCAATGGGGTTGTGATCTGCACGTATCCCCTAATGAAATTGAACTTTTTTTAGTACCCCGTATGACCCAATGTCGCTCATAATTGTTGCACTGACATAGGTGGTGGAAAACAAAAAATCACAGTAATCTTCGTAGGTTCAACCAATAGTCCTTGTTTGCATACTACGTGACCCAACATGATTCCAAACGATGCACTTCTTCAAGTTCATAGAAATCTAGAACTGTCTACATTTGCCCAACATTAAGCGTAGAGTTTCAACATGGTCTTTCAACATATTGAATATTGTCCAATGATCCAGATAGACTTTTAGGAGCTTATGAATAAACTCTTTAAACGTTGTTACAACCACTTGAGAGAATATTGTTGGCGAATTTTTCAATCCAAGCGGCATGATTTTATGTTGATAGCATCCCCATTCTATCACAAACGTTGTCTTATGTCTATATTCTCGCACAATATTAATCCGGTGATACTAGAAGAATCTATTTGTAAATGAATATGCTTCTCGTCCTCCTACATTCTCCAATACTTCATCTGTAAATTGGGTAGGAAATGGATGATGCATACATGTGTCATTCAATTTCCTCATATCCACACAGATTATTATTCCACATGTTTTCTTCTCTTGAATCACCATTGGATTGATCCATTATGACTCTATGACAGGTTCGATAATCCCAGCTTCCAGAATCCTATCTATTTATGTTTTCACCTTCTTCTTATACACCGGGTTCAATCAATACGGTCGTTGCTTCACTGGCTTGAAATCTGGCTTCAAAGGAATTTTCATCTCCCCTAGCTCCCCAAAAATCCCTTTCATTTATGAGAATGTAGTCGAAAAAATATCCTCATATTCACACAAATAATCGATAATCTTTTCAACAATTTCTTCATTCCAGTAGTCTACAATTTTTGTGAGCTTAGGGTTATCCTTTGTACCAATATTCACTTTGCATGTTCTAAGTGGCTTTGCATACTCGGTAGAATCAAGTTAGAGACCCTCTACTGCGCGCTCCCCTTCAGTTCCTGGTATTTGCAAATTCTTTGAGTCTTTGTCCTCTTGGTCTTCTTCAACAACATTATAACATTCTAAAATTTCATGAATAGTCGGAGAAGATCTGTGCGCACTACATAAGGGTAGTAGTTCTATCGAGTCTCCTGATGTAAAAATATTCTTCTTGATACTCTGCAGAGTTGTATCTATTGAATGGGTATCATCTTCAAAGATGAAAGTTACCATAAATGTATGAGTCCAGCCTTCCCAATCTATTGTTCCTCTATGCACTTCCAGTTGTAAGTACCAGTTCTTCCAGATCGTATCCAAGGTGTGTACAAAAAAATGCATCCATTCCTGCTTAGGTACTGATCTCCATGTCGCAGTGCACTGTGTAACATTATATATTGGAAAAATCAACTCGATATACTTCTACGCAATAAATTATGTTCCAAATATAACCTGTAACAAACTTCTACATTGTTTCCCATTCTCTATTCCATTCTTATGCACAACCCACCATCTTGCTAGAGTTTATTTCAGCGTAATATCTAATACTAGTAATCTTTGTTGATCCGGTATATGCAATTCAAATTATTTTACAAAAATGTCTACATCTATTAGTCCATCATACTTCGGAGGATCACATACCTCACCTCCAATCCATTGTAATGTGCGGGTAACATGAGCACATATCCTTATAGATACCTCATGAAACCTCTGCATCCAATGTTCCAGGGCCTCTTCTAAATCCGACGCACAAGAGATGATACTCCACCAACTGAGTACACCTTCAGCAGTAGGATTAATATAATCATCCATATGAACATTCATACTGTAAAGGTTATCGAGTTCTTTTCCCTTTGTTGGTTCCACATATTTCCTTCCTTCTGTGGGATCCAATGGCACAGTAACTTTCAAGTTCACTACTCCAAAGATCATCTGTCTATTCTTTAGATCAATAATAGTTTGGTTATCAAAGGCCCAATCGATTCCATGTAAATATGGATAAGGTTTACTACATATACTATCTCGATTACTTCAAAATATGCTATGTTACGCACTCCAGCATTGTTAACCTTCACCCCTGTTAGTCTTCCAATCGTGACAATCTTATGCTGATTTGCTAAACTGAATTGAATAGGTGACCATATTAGATTAGGTTTTCCCATCATTTCCCATGTCTGCTTCGGAATGAAATTCACAACAGACCCCAGATCCAAAATGATATTATCCATATCGTAATATCCTACCCACACATTAAGTCGAAATTCCCTATTTGTCCTTTTCTTGTGTTGTACTTGGTTAATTGCTCGTTGTGCACTAGGTGCTTCTCTATTTTGCGTGCAAAAATCGATCATTCCACATAGTGCATTCAATGTAATTTTATCCTTCATTAGATCTAAACAACTCTTTAAAAATATTTTCAAAGTAATTACCTTCTCAATTGTCCTTTTCTGTCATTGAGTGGTCGTAGGCTAGAAGCATATCAAATACTAGTGGCTTGTCATATGCAGGTTGTGAAGTCGATGCTACCCATTATGATTCGAATGGATCCTTCCTTGATTTCTTGTAGGTATCTCGTTCTCTCCAAGGATCAAATGTCATAGAGGGTTCAATTGCTTTCTTGACCCACTACTTAGTCTGAATTCCTTGGTCTGTCGCATCGGATCCTATTCTTGCTCCATGCATAATTGCTACTACTCTTGGTCTATCTTCATGCTCTTTTGTTGTTATCATATGAGCATTTTAGTTCCTCTTTTCTTTCCACTTCACAATCAGTTTCAGGCAGTCTCCCATTGCATGATCCAATTGTCTATAGTATGTACATGTTGTGGAGGGATTCAAACAATCTCGCACCAAATTCCCAAGCTAGTTACAATTATAACCTATGATCGTTCCTCTTCCTCTATCGAATCCTCCTCTTTTGTGACCTTTGAATCCTCTTCTTCCTCCTTGATTATAGAATCTAAGATTATTATACTCGGATACTCCTCCTTCTAGTCCTTCTTCCCCTTGAAATCTATACGCATTCACAGTGTGTTCTCTCATAAGAGTGAATGCGCAACATTCCTTTTTGTTGTGTCCCACAAACTTATAAAAGTTACAAAATAAATTATTAGTAGTTCTCTGATACTTCTGCATTAATGGACAAGTAGTTGGGTGATGACATACTATTCTACATATTTCACAATATACTCCTCTTCCTAGTGACAAAGGGTTTGGGGCTCCTGTAGCTAAATATTCTCCAAAAGTTGGATACTTGTTCTTATGATGACCTTTTTTTTGCATGTAGTACACCAAAATTATTACGCTTTTCCTTTCCTTTAGACAACTCCTGCAACTGAATGGTCAATGTTGTTAATTACGATTGAACCCGATCCATCCCTGCACCATTTTCTCCTACAATAGATTCTTCTAGTTTCATAATGATTTCCAACACTTTTGACTGCGACATAATATTTTGTTGCGTCAAGGGGCATTGTATATGAGGTAATAATCCCACAATGAACCATTCCCTATGTTGCTTATCTAGAATCTGGAAGGTCAATCGATACTTCATATACCATAGCAAGGTGTGGTCTATGAAATTCATTGTCAATTATGCGATCTTTGCATCATCATCCTATACATTCTTCATTGTCCATATCGCTTCACAGACAAACAAGTGTTGTTCTGGATCTTCTGAACCTGCTCCACAAAAGACATGCATCCTCAAAGTGGGATCTACTCCCGCCATCATGTACTGTGGAATATTCTTCCTTGGTGATGCTAAATTTTTCTGACTTTGCATACTACTTCCACTCCTCTGACTACCTTTGTTGTTATCCTTACTTTCCTCACTAACTACAAGCGAAAAATTTTCAAATCTTACCTTGGTTCTTGGGGTCGCACATGGGGTCATGGGTTTGACGCAGAGTCTGGCTTGAGTGGGATGTAATGGATCTTATTCTACTAGAATGAGATGACGATATTTTTCCTTTTCCTCTGTGCCCAATATTACTTTTATTTGGTGTACTACACTAGTGTCTCTTTCCTCATTCTCACTGTTTTTCTCTTCTATATGATCCACAATCCTTTTCCTACTATACCAAAATATTTTTCCGCTGCACAATAATCCAATATCTTCTTCTCTCGCTATCCATAGTCCATTTTTTCCTCATTCATTCTTTCTTGCATCCCTCTTCTTCATACACTTATACCATCCCCTGGTCAAACCCCAGTTCATCAATGTGTGTGAAGGTGCCTAGCTGCTAGGGAAATCAGATTCCATCTTCATAACCCCCTTATCACACAATAACATCTTGATCCATGTAGATAATGATTTCAAGTATCTTCCATGCATAAATTTAAATAAATATCTTTCAACAACACTATTTGACTGGGTATATTCTATAGCGAACTTGGTGATATAATGCCCCAATATACTATTCATCCAAAAATAAACTACGTGTGATATTTGATTACTTATACTATTTACTTGTTGCATCAATTCAGGGGTCCAATTACTTGGAACAACAATGCAAAATGTTTCATTCTTTTAAGCTAACCTCTATAACCACTCAGCTAAAACATTTGGAAAAACAACAAAGAAAATATCATGTAAATCGATGAATACATACCTTTGCAACCATTGCTTCGAACTGATCCACGGGTTCTTATTTTGATCTCTGGAAAACTCATGCTCTTTTGCCTCTAGCCACTTTCCGATCTCTTCCTTATTCAACCTCCACATTCCCCTCAGTCTCACATCCTAATCGACTCATTATCATCCACTCATGCTCTCATGTTCTTATCCTACTTTCTACCCAAAAACCCTTACAAATTTATACATTTACATTATGGCTTAGCCCATTACAAAGGTCCAAAATGCCTAACTAACTTACTTCCTTCGTACGCGCTGATCCTAAAAATGTTCCAACTTCCTTCCTTCTTCTGCGCCTGCTCCTACGCGGTTATGAAAACTTGTCCCAAAATACCTTTTCCAACATGGGGTATGGCCATATATTTCATTTTCTCGCAAAAGGTTATCTCTAGTTTATTTTCAGGTGTGACGAGGATGCCCTAAAAATTCTAAAAGGTAACTAGTTTCTAGACAGGGCTTACATGTCCATGAAGCCTCGACATCCTTCTTTCGATGTGAAGGACAGATTCTCTGATAGAACTATGATCTTGGTAAAATTACCGAATTTTCCTTTGGAAATATGGTGTGAGCATGCTTTGTGGGATATTGGTGACACCTTAGGTAAGTTCATTCTATTAGATGACAGTTTCAAATCTTGTAATGGTAGATACATTGCCTCAATTTTGGTTGAAATTGATGTTATTCAAGGCTTATTTGAATCAATGGAGCTAGTGGTTGGTTATCAATTGTACACCTAGACCTTGGATCACATGAATTTCCCTTTCCATTGTGTGAGATGCCACCAACATGGCCATGTTCTTCGTGACTGTGACAACTATTTTACGTGACATTATTGGGTAAAACATAGGACAATATCGATAAGGGGGAGGACCGATTTGTTCTTCCAAAAGAAATTCCTCACATTTCTATTGAATCGGTGGGCCATGTAGAGGGTGAAGTTGTGGGTGATGAGAGAATGCATGATGGTGAGAAGGAGGTCAGTTCGGAAAATATGGGCTTGAAGGTTGGTGACATTTCTATTCCTTAATTTTTGGCTCTCATCAATTGGAAGGAACTAAGGATGAAGCCCTAGAGGGTCCATGGTTCTTCAAATTCTCTCCTTCTCAACTACAAAAGTTGGATAGGATCTGAAGTTTGGGTGCGAACCCTTTGGGTAAGTCTACTTTAATTCCTTCTTCACCGTTTGACAATAATTCTATTGATCATTTGGAATTAGGGGAGAGTTCTATTGTTCAATATTAGGATGAAGTTGAGAGGGTAAATTACACTATTTCATAGTTTGATGAGTCAAAAGTTGTGCTTGTAGGATAGAAGGGTTTTTTTGTTAAACTATCCCATGACTTGGACCCTTTGTTTGATGGGGGGGATAAACCTGTTGAGAGGATCTTTCCTAAACTTCAATCTCCTCATAAACAAGGAAGTGGTAATTACTACTTGAGACCCTGTACCTCCTCTCTTGAATATTTAGTTTTTGGGAGGTTAGGATTCGATATTCTAAAGAAGTATGGGAGTCCAAAGGATGACAAAAAATATTATATGAAGCATGCACAAGAGATAGTGGTTAAATAAGTTAATCAAGGAAGGCAAATAATTATTACTAGGGTCCTTAGAGAAGGGATAACCCATTGTGGGGTGAAACCATGTTAATCCTCTCCATTAACATTTGTGGCTTCGGGGGGCAAGCCAAAAAATTGGCCCTCAATCGATTGGTGGAAATATATAAGCATGAGGAGATTTTTATTCATGAAACCATGGGAAAAGGAGATACTATAGTTAGGGATCTGAAGGAGTCCTATGTGGGATGGTAATTATTTTCTCTGGATGCAAAAGGATTTTATAGTGGTCTCATTACTAGATGGAATCAAAACATTTCTTTAATCAACTCCTTGGTTGTGTATTCAAGTATGTGCATAGAGGTTTTTAGCAAGAGACTTGTCTTAGAATTGACATTGATCAACATGTATGGACCTTATGAGGGAAAACAAACTTTCTAGACCAGTCTTCTATCTTCACAATGGATAAAGTTTGAAAATTTGATCATGGGGGGAGATTCGAATCTCACTTTGAATAGAGGTGAGATTTGGGGTACCTCTGCGAGATTGTTAAGAACCAAACATCAATATAGCATAGAAAAACCTCAGGAAAAGTACTCAACGCCTTGAAAAAGAGTTAATTTCAGATAATAAGCCTCTTCGAGGGGGCAACCTCCTTTTACCCCACTTAAATG
>JZKD02S1702364.1:327316-352686 GCA_000966675.3 Picea glauca | reverse complement strand
TTTGGCTAATTTATAGTGAATGAAATTATGAGTACTGCCAGAATCAATTAGGACTATTACCTTTTTCTTTTTGATGTATCCTTCGATCTTGAGGGTTTGCGGAGTGCTAATTCCATTCAATTCATTACACGATATCGTGGGAGTCAACTCTTCAGACGAAATTGCTTCTACGTTTTCATCTTGAGATGGTTCTTGTTGTTGTTCTTCTTCCTCTTCACAATCTATGTAGAATAATTTCTTCTCACCACACTTATGTCCCTTACTATACTTGTTGTCACAATTAAAGCATAAGCCTTTTTCTTTTCTTTCTTCCAATTGTTGAGGTGTCAACCTTGTAGGTTGAGGTGTTTTAGAAGAAGGAACATTGTTCTCTCTATAGATGTTAGGATTGGTCCTTCTAGTAGCCATAGCCATATTTTTACTTTCAACATTTCTTGCCACCTTAAATGCATTCTCCAATGATTTGGGTTCCAACCTTAAATGCATTCATGCAACCTGAAAAACCTATGTGTCCTATGAGCCCAGTTTATCTGCTCTTACAACATCGAGTCTGTACATGAATTGTCTTTGGGTTGCTGCCTTCTATGTTGCCTCAGTGGAATTGACCAGTTGTTTTTATTGTCCTCCTCACCTTGCGGGAATTGGGCTGAAACTGGTTGCAAAAGTAGGTTGTCAGGCGTGTGGTAGAAGATGCGGGTTGTCAAGCCCGTGAGAAACACTTTCTAGGTGAGAGAGTCTTCTGGGATGTGGTTTTCTCCCAGAGAGAGTCCAACACCAGCTATAGAGCTCTGATAATTCCTGATCCAGACTGTTTCTGAGACCCAGAGAGGGAGGTGAAGCACCGATGGACTGTGCTTGTTAAGGTGTATACTCTCGGGTGGAATAGGGATGTGGGGAATGAGAGTCCGTGAGTAGTGGGCGTAAGAAGGCTCTTGGAGAGAATCCTTCCAGTTGCTCTTTGCAGTTTTCTTATAACCTTAGCCTAGTCTAGGATTCCCTTTCCCGTAGTGTTGCTCGACAGTAGGGTGGATGGTCGAGGACGTTATAATATGGTATCAGAGCCCATAGTTTCAGCGTTGAGCCTGGATGGGTCGGATAAGTGGTCTTTGGACCCAAGGTTTTGAGTGGAAATGGTGTTCGGATGGAACCAATTTCGAACCTTAGAATGTTTCCGAGTGCCAAGGGGTTACTTGGTCATATTACGAAGCTCAAGAGGAGTAGCGGTAGAATAAAACTGTATCCGGCGTGGTATTTGACCACAGAGAGAGAGCGCTCAACACTTGGGGTGTTGGAGCCATAGGATCTATTCGGAAGGAGATGAAAAACCTTTACGACCGTTAGATATGGAGAAGGTGCAGGAAGGTTATCCTGGAAGCCTTTTGGAGTTCAACAATCGGGAGAAGTGGAATGCACTGAGGCACAAAATTCTGAAGGAGATCTACATCATAGATCATAGGAAAAGAGCCTGATCATTTGATCCATGTCCAAGAAAGAAAAGGAAAATCACTTCAGAGGATTTCTAGTGTGGAGTCTGACAAACTCTCGAAGCCTGAAGAGCTGAAGTGGTGAGTTATGATGATGTCACCTAGAGGTGACGTGGAAACATAGGATGTGTGCCACGTGTTAGTGGGTTTAGAACTCATGGAAGATTGAGATGGCATTTGGAACGTGACGAGTTTCACCCATTTGAATGGGCCACATATTAGTCGCTAGTATTCCGCCATGTGGCATCCTGTGTGAGCAGGGTTAGTGGGGCCTAAGGTTACGTAACATAGTTAAAGGTTGGAGGACCCATAATGGCATTGATCACGATACATCAAGATCAACGACCAGAAGGCATTGCGGGGACCCAAGCTGCACGGAAGCTAATTCTCCAAGGCGGTCCCGCAATCCAAACCAGGGATGATTTTAGGGGCTAAATTTCGCTCATGGGCTAATTTTCCATGTTTTTTCCAAAAACGAGATTTTCTATTTTAAAAATGATTCACCCAAATTCTATAGGATAAAATTATTTTACCTAAAAAATAGCCAAAATTTTACAAAAACCTTATAAAATACTTAGAAATTTGAATAGTTTTACAAAAATATCGCCAAATATTTATAGTTGACATATGAGGGATTAGTAAGATTCACCAAGGCTTCTACATTTTAAAATAAATTTCCATCCTTAAAATCATCCCTGATCCAAACTGTGATTTCATCGAGGGGTTTCATGTCAGCTTCAGAAGAATTGCGGGATCAAAGGTGGGTTACTCCAAAACACCATTTCATGCCCCCGCAATTGGGAAAACATTAAGTGATGCGACATAATGACGTCAACAAAGTGTCATGGAAGTGTTCATAGATTAATGGTCCGGTGTGTGGGGATGTGAAATATTCCAAAGTCCCAGAACTCAGATGCCTGAGGTTCCACAACGAGTGTTAGCCATAGGCTGTTGGGTAGATGTGGACCATTGATCCACCCTATTGCACGAGTTCGGTAACTCGGAACTCCGAGTGGTTGTTGTGTTATTCTTGGAAATATTCTGAAGCCGAAGGCTGAAGGCTCGAGTGCGTGCTTATTGATCTAGCACTTGGTCATGACCCATGGATACTTGGGTTGGGGAAAATGAGAGAAAGGGGTTAGTGCCCGAAAACTTAGTAGAGCAGAGATCTGAAATAACAAATCTGTGGGAATTCTTGATTGAACGAGAATCACATAGAATGAAAATTGAACGTTTTCTTGAATCATATTTGTTTATGGATGATGTGGGATTTGTGAAGGAATGATGACCTGACAAATTTTGGTTGTCTGGACATTGTGTTGCAGAAGTTTAACGAGTGCCATAACCGAATAGAATTTCCACTAAGTGCAAAAGAAATGCAAGAGACACATAATGCTTCCAGTTTAGAGAATGAAGCAAAAGGAATGGATGTTCATTTGGGAGTTCAAGGGTCGAACTCCAATGGGCATGTACAAGAGATAGATAAGGAAGGGCATATGATGAAAATCATTGAAATATTGCAGAAAGATACCCAAAATCACCGAGCAGATAGCAGAAAGCTCATGAAAGTTAAGGAACAAAAAGGTGAATTCAACCTAAAGTTGATGTAGAGTCTGTAAAGAATTTAAAAGAAGTTGGATAAGGAGAGTGACTTGAGAAAAATAGGGAGTCACAAGACCCCTGAGAAGGGAAGAATATCAAGGAGTGTTGGTAAACACCATCATCACTCCCAAGGTTTCTCCAATAGGAGGGCACACAGTAGTTCAAGCCCATCTCCTACCAGAAAGCACAAGAGATCTGGAGTAGATGAACTGAAGGGAGAAGTGAATAAGATTAAGCCTCCTACGTTTGATGGAGAACATAAGAAGGAGGAAGATGCCGATAAATGGTTACTTGGCATGAGGAAATATTTGCAACTGCAAAATTATTCCTCTCATGCAGAAGGAAGAATTGCGATGTATCAACTGAAAGGAAAAGCATCCATGTGGTGGGATCAATTTGTGTAGGTGTAACACATTAGAGAGAAAGATATCACTTGGAAATAATTCAAGAGGTATTTCGAGAATAAATACTTAACTAAAATATACTACGACAGAAAGATGAAAGAGTTTTTTGAACTCAAGTTGGGCAGCATGACCATTGATGAATATGAACGAAGATTTTTGGAATTGCTGAAGTATGTCTCATTCATCAAATATGAGACTGTCGAGATTCAGAGGTATCTAAGTAGATTTCCACCGTCCATTGGTGACAAGATTCAGTATGATGATCCTAAGACCATAGAAGAAACTATAAGAAGAGAGAAATGCGTATTTGAGTAGCAAAGAGAGAATCCTACTTTCTAGAAGGCTTGGAAAGACAAGAAGAAATTCCAGATGAATCAAAGGAAGAAGGGAACTAAGCCTCCCTTTTTCAGAAAAAGTCCTCAAGGACAACCATCATTTATAGAGTCGAGAATGGCTGACATAGGGGAACAAAGGCCAAGGTAGACACCCATTCAGTGTTGGGGTTGTCAGGGGAACCACAAGTACATAGATTGTCCCCCAAAAAATAGCAAAGTGAGAGTTGTCCATAATGTTCAGCGAGCTGAAACAGTGGAAGACATGGGCAGTAGAATGCCAAGGATCTACGCATCCTTGGAAAACAAGCAAGTTGAATATCAGTCGCACATGATTGAAGTAGAAGGTATGATCAATAACGATCCCTTCACTATTTTAATTGATTCAGGGGCTAGCCATAGTTATATAGATCCTAGAGTGGTGGAGAGTTTGTAATTGTCGAGAAGAAAACATGAAAAGTCTTGGTTAGTGCAGTTGGCTACAAGAACCAAGAGAAAATTCATTGAGTTAGTTAAGTCCTTTCCAGTGGACATGAATAGACTGAGCACAAAGGTTGAATTGAATGTTCTGCCTTTAAGTTCTTATGACTGTCTAATTGGGATGGACTAGTTGGACCAACACCATGCCATCTTGGACTGTCGTAATAAGGCATTCACTTTCCTGGATGAGGAAGGAAATCAGAAAATAGTCCAAGGAATTCCTAGAGTTGTTGCTATCAGATAAATCTCAGCAATGCAGCTAAATAAGTGCTACATAAAAGGTTGTCAATTATTTTCACCCCATGTGGAGGAAGAATCTAATGATGTGGTCTCAAATATTGGATATCACTCGATACTAAAGGAGTTTGAAGATGTATTTCAGGAGGTACCTGGACTACCCCCAAAAAGATATATTGACTTCTCTGTAAACTTGATTGCTAGAGTAACTCCAGTGTCAAAAGCTCCTTACAGAATGAGTATGCCAGAGATGAAAGAACTGCAATTGCAGCTTGAAGAGCTTTTGAAGAAGGGGTATATACGTCCAAGTGTGTCACCTTGGGGTGCCTCAGTCCTGTTCGTGAAGAATAAATATGGGACGCTAAGATTGTGTATCGATTTCAGACAATTGAACAAAGTGACTGTAAAGAACAAATATCCTCTGTCGAGGATTGATGACCTCTTCGATCAATGTAAGGATGCGAAGATATTTTAGAAGACAGATATTAGATCGGGATATCACCAGGTAAGGATAACGGATGAATACATCAACAAGACCGCCTTTAGAACAAGGTATGGTCATTACGAGTTCACAGTGGTGTCATTTGGACTGTCGAATGCACCCGATGTTTTTATGTGCCTGATGAATGGTGTATTCAGGGACTGTCTAGACAAGTTTGTCATAGTCTTCCTGGGTGACATTCTGGTGTATTCCAAGTCAGAGGAAGGGCATGAACAACATCTGAGGATGGTGTTGTAGGTGCTAAGAGAGCACCAACTTTAATCCAAGTTGAGCAAGTGCTCGTTTTATCAGGAGCAGATCCATTACTTGGGGCATATTATTTCGAAGGATGGGATAACTGTAGATCCTTAGAAGATTGAGGCCATCAGAGAATGGTCAGCACCAAAGAATGTGACATAAGTCATATCCTTTATGGGTCTAGCTAGTTATTACAGAAGGTTTATCATAGGGTTCTCGAGGATAGCTCAATCTATCACTTCCTTGCAAAGGAAGGAGAAAAATTTTTAGTGGACAAAATATTGTGAGGGAAGCTTCCAAAAATTGAAGCAACTGTTAACCAGTGATCCAATCCTGAGGATTGCAGATCTGAATGAAGACTTTGTAGTGTGAACAAATGCATGAAAATAAGGACTGGGAGGAGTCCTCGGTCAGAATGGATTTGTAATTTGTTATGAATCCAGAAAGTTAAAAGAGCACGAAAGGAACTATGTAACTCATGATTTGGAGTTGGCAACGATAGTACATGCTCTAAATGAATGTAGACATTGCCTCATGGGAAGGAGGTTCGAATTTAGGACATATCATATCGGTCTGAACTACTTGGTTGATCATCCAACCTTGAACGCTAGAGAAAGTAGGTGGTTGGAGTTTCTCTTTGAGTACGATTTTGATATCAAGAATATCAAAGGGAAGGGGAATAAAGTAGTTGAAGCACTCAACAGGAGAGTACATGAATTACATGCTACAACCATTAGCATGTACCGAACTGATATTAAAAGAAGAATTTTGGAGGCTACAAATACAGATTTGCAGTACAGGGATTTGGTATCAAAGCTACAACAAGGTAAGATGCCACAGAAAGTGGAGAATTATAAATTGGAAGCTAATGGAACACTTCTATACAAGAACATAGGTTATATACCTAATGTGAAGGACTTAAAACTTATGATTTTGAATGAAATACATAATGTGCCTTATGTTGGGCACCCGGGATATCAGAAAACTGTGGAAACAGTCAAGAGCCATTACTTTTGGCTAGGTATGAAGAAAAAGATTGAAGAATACATCACTAGACGTATGGAGTGCCAGAAGGTTAAAGCTGAACACAGGCACCCAACAGGATTGTTGCAGCCTTTACCCATTCCTGAGTGGAAGTGGGAGGTTGTGACAATGGATTTCATCACAGGATTGCCCAGAAATAGCAAGCAACATGATGCAATCATGGTGGTGGTGGACAAGCTTACGAAAGTTGCCCATTTTATTATGTTAAAGAGTACTTAGAAGGCAGCGGATGTTGCCAACATATTTATGAAGGAAGTGGCACGATTGCACGAAATTCCCAAGACAATTGTGTCTGACGAAGTCCCAAAATTTACCTCAAATTTCTAGAAAGGGTTATTCAAAAGATTTGGAATGAATCTGAACTTTAGCACAACCTATCATCCTGAGTCTGATGGATAGACAAAGTGGGTGAGTCGAGTGATAGAAGACACACGAAGGATGTATGTGATGGAAAAACCATCTAAATGGGAAGACTACCTACACTTGGTAGAATTCACCTACAATAATGGGTATCAAGCATCGTTGAAGATGAGCCCATTTGAATCACTTTATGGTAGAAAGTGCAATACTCCAGTAAGATGGGATAATCCAGCTGATAGGGCAGTGGTTGGTCCAGAGTTGCTCATGGAAATGGAAGAACATATGCTAAAAATTAAGTAGAATTTGAAAGCTTCCCAAGACAGGCAGAAACATTATTCCAATAAGAATAGAACCCATAGAGAGTTTAAAGTGGGAGAGCATGTTTTTTCTGAAAGTGAAAGCTAATAGAAATTCCCTGAAGATGGGAAACTGCGCCAAGTTGGCAGCCAGATTTTGTGGGCCTTTTGAAATCCCAGAAAGGATTGGGCCAGTTGCATATATGCTTGCATTACCTGCATCCATGATTGTACATAATGTGTTTCATATTTAATTGCTTAAGAAATATATACTTGATGCTAATCATGTAATTGATTGGAATGTGATTCAGGTGGAGCAAGAAGGTGTCTTGCAAGTGCATCATGTGCGCATATTGGACCGGAAAATCAATTAGCTTCGAAATCGAACCATAGGGCTTGTAAAGGTCCAGTGGACCTGGTACGGTCTTGAGGATGCGACTTGGGAACATGAAGATTCTATGCGGGCAGAATACCCACATCTTTTTGAAGATTTTGAAAATCTTGTTGATGTTGTGTAAATGTTGCACTAGGGATAGTGAAAAAATAAGGGGAGGGGATTGTAATATCCTCAAGGATGAGCCATGTTTATGAATTGTAAATCATGTTTTGTAGGCTGGTGAGCCAAATATTGATAAGTTGGTGGGATTATGTGTTTATTAGGCTGGAGAACCTAAGTGTTAAAGGCTAGGAGCTTGTTTTTGTGTATGTAATTATGTAGAATATTAATAAATATTAAACATCGTTGCGTGCAGAATGACCACGAAGAAAGAGTGATGGGGGACTAAGCTTCCACAAGGTGGGTAAGGGAAAAGGGGATGAAAGGTTGGAAAGAGGGGCTAATCTTAGGGGCATAAGTCCTTGGGAATAATAATTTATTATTATTCCAAAGCTGTGTGACAAACATGTTTTTATCCTAATTTCTGGGAGAGGCAATGCATGCAGCTCCAACATGTGAAAAAAAGGGAATGCATACTTGATGGAGTGCATGAAGCTTCATGGGCGACATGTGTCAGCCCAGGCACATGCAATTTAACCCAATAATTGAGCCGTGATGGGGGTTCATCCTCCATTCTGCCATCCGTTGTCTGAACTATTTTTCCAATGCATCTAATCTATGTAGGCCTCATGCATCTCTGAAACCCAAAGCCTATGTTGTTCTCTTGAGAAGTTGATACACCCTCTGTCTGAACTATGGATTCTGTGTTCGACCTCTGTATGGATTCCCTATCATGCACCCTGAAAACCAGTGGCAAACCCGTGGATTGAGCCGTGTCACCTGTGTATCATGTGAGCCCATCCTATCTACTCTTGCAGAGTCGAGTCAATACCTGAATTTTCTTTGGGTTGTTTCCCTCCGTGTTGCCTGACTGGAATTGACCAATTGTTTTTGTTGTCCTCCTCACCTTTCGGGAATTGAGATGAAACTAGTTGAAGAAGCAGGTTGTCAGGCCCATGGTAGAAGAGGTAGGTTGTCAGGCCTATGAGAAACTCTCTCCAGGTGACAGAGTCTACTGGGAAGTGGTTTTCTCCCAGAGAGAGTCCAACACCAGCTACAGAGCTCTGAGAATTCCTGATCCGGCATGTTGCTGAGACCCAGAGAGGGAGGTGAAGCACCGATGGACTGTTCTTGTTAAGGTGTATACTCCTGGATGGAAAATGCATGTAGGGAATGAGAGTCCATGAGTAGTGAGCGTAAGAAGGCTCCTGGAGAGAATCCTTCTGGTTGCTCTATGTAATTTTCGTGTAACTTTAGCCTAGTCTAGGATTCCCTTGCCTTGGGTGGAGCTTAGTCCCAACTCGGGGGTGACCCACTGCTGAGCTCGATGAGAAGCATGGTCTAAGGTTGGGAGGTTCATGGAAGGTCTACACGTAGTTGGTGGAGTTACTACACTTTCAAAGATAAGTATTAATATGTGTTTAATTTCAATTAAAATGCATGTCTGTGATGCTTGCAATATTATCATGTATTCCGATGCAATTATGAATTACTGTTAATTCCATTATTTATGTATGTTAGCAGTAATCCTGTGATTAATCTATATTGTTTAGTTAAATGTGTTAATTTGATTTAATGTATGTTTTATATACAAGTATGAGAATGTTTCTGCATAGTAGCATTGCCCGACAGTGGGGTTGATAGCCGAGGATGTTACATGAGGGATATTGAATAGAAGTTGGATATATTTTTTAAAGAAAATTTGAAAGGTTATTCAATGTAAAAGTTCTATAGAATAGTATCAAACTTATTGAATCCAAAAAATGTAAGTTTTTGTTGGATAGGTAGAATGATTGGCGAATAAAAAGTAGGGCCATTTGGATCAACTAGGGGGACTAGAATACCATTTTTTTATAGGTTTAGGAAAAATTAGAATACCATTTGGGTACTGTCTAATCGAGAAGGTTATAAGGTTCGGTGGTTTTAGGAGTTGGAAGACCTAGGGGTGCAAGACTTCAACGATATATTTAAGGAATCTAAGAGGGAAAACATAGTGGAAATTATTAGAGTGGTTGCTTATTTTCCTAGGATGGTGGATGAGGAGGATAATGAAAATATGTATAAGACAATATCCAAGGAGGAATGGATCATTATTTTAAATAAATTTCAAAAGGATATAAGTCATGGCCGAGATGGGTGGACTGCTAAATTTTATTTGGACTTCTTCGAGTTGAATGGGGAAGATTTATTAAGGGTAGTTGAAGAGGTTACACTGTCGGGGAAGGTTTATGGGAGAAACAACTCCACCTTTATATCCCTTATCCCAAAGTCCAGTCATCCAAATAGATTTCTTTGATGGTTTCAAGCCAACATCATCATGTAATTATGTGTACAAAATTATTTCTAAGATTATTGCTATTAGATTTAAGCTCATTCTCTCTAAGTGTATCTCCTCGAACGAATTTGGGTTTCTTGAGGGGGGGAAGATTCATGAAGCCATAGGATTTTCTCATGAGGGTCTCCACATTATCAAGCTATCTCACTCTCTTGCTGCAGTCATCAATTTGGACTTGTCCAAAGCTTATGACAGGATTTCCTAGTTGTATCTTTGGCTTCTATTGATTCATTTAGGGTTTTCTATTCCTTTGGTAAAATGGATTATGGGTGTGTCTTATACTCTCTTTTTTGTGTTGTTAATGGGTCTGCCTCTTCTTTATTTAATCCTTCCATAGGGCTTAGGTAGGTATACCCTACGTCCCCATACCTATTTCTATTGGTGATAGAAGGAATTAATAGGTTGATTAACAAAGCTAAGAGAGAAATGAAAATTTTAGACATTAAGGTGGGGAGGAGTGAATCATTGACACATATCCTTTTTGTTGATGATGTACTTATTTTCATTTTCAGGTAATGATGGAGAAGAACAAGTTTTCAAGGATATTTTACAACTTTATTGTGTTTCTAGTGGTATGGAGATTAATGCAAATAAATATGCTCGATTCACATCTGTCTTGGATGACACTTTGAATACTAGGATGGAAAGGATCTTTCCTTTTTAGCATATTGATATTAATGAAGGGTTAAAACACCTTGATTTCATACTAAAATGCAACAATTATGGTAAAGTTGATTGGGGATAGATTATAACAAGGACTGAAAATCACATTTCTTTCTGGTGTAATAGGTGGCTCTCCAGGGGGGTAGGTTAGTTCTTGTAAAATATGTAAAAGAGGAAATTCCAGTCTTCTAGCACACTTTAACCCATATCCCAAAGGGGTTTTTGGAAAGGGTAAGGAAATGTTTGTTTATTTTTCTATGGACATGAGTGAGAATAAGGTATCTCACCTATCCAAATGGAAGTTGATAGCTACACCTAAATCTCTCAGGGGATGGGGGCTCAATGATATTCACTTGTTTGGTTGGCCCTTAGCTGCAAAGTCTCTGTGAAATTTACTTACAAAAGAAAATTTTTGGAGGAAGATCATCATACATAAATACAATGCACTAAATACATTATTGGAATGGGAAATAATGGAGAGGAAAAGTATCTAGAACATGTAAAATCAATGGAAAGCCATGACTCTCCTCCGCGCAGTGATTTGACTGCTAAATTATATGGAGGTGTACATACCCTATCCCCCCTGGATTTGAACTTGTGACCTCTTAAGAAGAAATGCATGTTCTTAACCAGTAAGTTATTGACATGGAGGGTTGGCAATGGGGCATAGGTGAGGATAGGGACAGATGCAATGGTGGGATTTGGCCAGGGGGTCATTCTTACTAAAATATGTTTTTAACTTTGCATGAATTAGGGAGGTGCACACTAACTACGGTCAACAATCCAACTGAAACTACCTTATGGTCCCAAGGCTATTTCTCAACTTAGGAGTTAGGTTTGAATGATGAGATGTGTCAAGAATGGAATTATTTTTTATTCAACTTATAAGAGGCCATATAAGGTTGAGTAGGGATATCGATGATTAAGTATGGGCAATTAACAAGAATAGGGGTGATTACACTATGAAGCTCGACTATCTATCTCTACAATCCCTCAGCCCTGCAAGTCATATTTTCTTGTCTTGTCCATTCTCTTTGCAAGTTTACAAGGATTGAGAGACTTCATTGGGTTTTCAATATTTGTGGTGGAAAGTGACTGTGGATATAAACTTCCAAGAGTGTTTTATAACAAGAGAGTTGAAGCCTTTTAGGGAAGTTCCCTTCTTAGTCACTTGGGTAATATGGTTGGCTTGCAACTCTAGTTTATTTGAAGATAAACATATCCTTATGTTTAAATCTCTACTCGAGTATTGGCACTGTTGTTAGTTTACAAACCTAATCAGAGTATAAAGGAGAGGAGGGTTGTGGGAGCACTTTTAGTGGATAGGTCTTATGCTTGGAGTTTATTCGACGGGGCCTGCCAAGGGCGAAGGAAAACATGCAGTTTGGGTTTTGTTTTATTTCTATGAGATTCTCATTTCCTCACTGCAAATGCTAATTTGGGAAAAGGAACAAATAATGTTGGGGAATTCAAGGATTTACTCTTCCTTAAGAAATCAGTGCTTAAAAAAGTGATTATAAGGCCTCATATTTTTGGAGATTCATCTCTCACTATAAATTTGATGCAGGATCAGATGCAGGTCCATAGTACTAGTTTATCCTCATTGGATGAGCATTTGAGGGAGATTTCAAGGCAATTTCGGGAGGTATATTTCAAGCATGTCTACATGAAGCACAATGCCCAAGATAATACCCTCTCTAAATATGGTTTACAGTTGATGGAAAATCAGATCATTGAAAATGAATATCGGTAGGGGCTTTTAGTCTCATTCAGGTTCACTAATGTTTTTGAGTTTTAATTTTTTTGTGGGTGGGTTTAGAAGTAATTTTTTGACAAGCATTGATTTAGTTACTTGATAGGTGGTTTGATGAAATGTAATGTAAGTCCCTTAGAGATGTCATTATCAAAATTAAGTTTCTAATGAATAGTGGGTAGAATTATAAGAAATTTGTTGATATGTACAATCAGTAGCACAAACTTTGACAAATGTACATCATGCACCATATAGAATGTATTTTTAATTCTCCTTAAATGAAAAATACATTTTTTTTCTTGGATTTTTTTTTTATGGTCTCCATATTAATAATACTATCTATAATCAATATAGACTTCATTATTATAACCCTCTAAATTCTATAACTCATATAGTCCTCTTATAAAATAAAACACCGTAATCTCATGTTAATAAACTCTATAAACTTTCTAATTCCTCTATTAATAACCCATATATAATAATAATAATCTATTTTTAAGGTCACGGCCAAGCCAACACACCAAATTGGTGTATGAGACCCCCTTGTTTGTGGGACAAGGGACCACCCTCCGCCCATCGATTTGTCTGGTAAAGTATACGAAGGTATACATACCCTACCCCCCTCTGGATTTGAACCTGTGACCTCTTAAGAGGAAACACATGTTCTTAACCATCAGGCCCACTCAGGCTGTATTTTAAAACTTATAATAAATATACTCCTATAATACTATATATATTATTATATATAATAAATTATAGAATTAAGTGTATTTTAAATGTAGAGAAGTTGTTTTAAATTATCTCTATGTTGTCTAACTAATTAACTCCAACATTATCTTCAAATTATTTCAAAACCGTACCTTTTCAAAATTATTTTAATAATACATTAAAATAGAATTCCATGAGATTTACCAAAATATGAGATTTACCAAAATAATTTTTAAATACGTTATCACCATGATTAACAACCAAAGAAAAATATGGGCAATGCTCTCTATCAAGTTTATTTGTTTATCATTATAATAATTTTAAAAGATTTTTTAATTTTTATTAGTTTTCTCAATACAATTTAATATTGGTAATTTGTTTGTTAACATTTTAAATGTTGTTTTTCAGAAATGTATATGTTGTTTTCTAAATTCTAATCTTAAGTATTGTTAAAATAATGGACAAATGTTTCATCATATTTTTACATCATCACATAAATATTTATGTAGTAGTTATAGTGGAGAAACTTTCATGGGGTGGAAAACTCTACTCTAAAATAAAATTTGCTTTCATTATTTGATTGCATGGTGTATGTCAATTGGGTCTAGCTTGAGTGGTAGATAAGAGAAGTTGTTATCCTGCCCACTTGGGTTCAAATCACACTTGTGACACATTCACTGTTCGTGAGCCGATTGTTGATTGAGGCTCTTCGATAATAATGTCCACTTAGTCAAAATTTACCAACACATTCCAAAATCTCCCTTTAATATTGACTTAAGGACACAAATAGGAAAGTTGGGTAGGGATACAAAATGATCCTTGACGATGACAAGGTGAAAAAAATCTCACCACTAAGAATCATTCATAATTATAGCCTCCAAGAAACTAAAAACAACATCAAACAAACCTCTTTGGAATCGACGAAGCAAAAAAGGGTTTCCACCGAGCATAGGAACAAGAAATTAAGAACAAGGAATCAAATCCCATAATGGCATACACAATAGTCTCCATATATAAAGATGGCAAAGTGCATGTTGAATTCAAAAGGAATTGATGAAGCTACAAAATAACACAAACCAAAGAAGATATTTGACCACATGTTTCTTTGGAAAAAGGTTAAAAAAAACTCAATGAGTTATCAAAATAACACAAGGATCAGATAGTATTCCCATCATAAAATGAAAATGTACAAAATAATCAAAATATGTTTCCATCATAAAACCTATGCAATGGAACTATTATGGTCAATTAATAAATGAAAGCAATGAGGATATTACCATTGTATACATGACAACACAAATTGATAAGATGTCCTTAAACAAGTGTTGATATTTTACCATGAACATTTGTTAATCCAACCACAATAGGCCCTAGTAGTGGGTACCAATCCAAGATTTTTCCTTTTATTCCTATTCACTAAGTATTTGTGAAAAGCACTACTAGCACACCAATAGACAATTTGATACTTGTATGCAGAATGAGAATGCCTCTTGTTAAAATGATTAGGGTGTTGATATGGTTGATGAAAAAACTAGTGTTGGTTGAACCAAAGGTGTAGGATATGATCCATGAGAATCAATGTCAAATTTGAATCTAACATCTAGACAAATCATCAAGTGAAGTAGCATATAGAGTAGGATATATTTCTTTCATATTAGTTATAGAAGGATTAGGGGCACTTGCATTTGGCGATGATGTCTCAAAATATCCAATCATTGGTTTCATATTTGGTTCCATAGGATTCACAATTCCATGCCCATGCTTACCAAGACCACCATCAATATAACCCATCTAACGAAGCAATTTGGAACCATACCCTTTTATATTCTTCAAAAAATCAAGAAACATTTGCTCATGAGTAGCCAAAAATGCATAAGTTGTATCCAAAGTGTCAAGAACTACCTTCTATATTTCAAGATCAATAATAAAAGATTCCCCATGAGTGGTAACAAGTGAAAAACTAGATGCAAAAATAAATGGATTGGTGAATGAGAGAACTTTTCTAGAGAAGTAGTGATCATTTTCCTCCAAATAATTAATCATTTCTTCTTTTTCCCTTGGTTCATCCAAGATCTTTTCTTCATGCTTAGTAATTTGATGCATCTTGTGCTCATTAACATTAATGTATTTATCAAATAGAAAGAGGAAAAAATCATGTAATTTGTTAACTTAGATGATTCTCTAACATATTATTAATGTTTCTTAAATCATTAACTTCTTAAACAAATTTGTTATTGTAGCATGCAGGTTTAGGACAAACTTGTCCTTTTTACCCAACCGTTCTTGAAGTTGAGCAATAGTATTATGTTGATTGGCATTAATTATAACTTATAGAGAAATTCCATTATGAAGTAGAGAATGAACCTTGCAATAAAGAAACTTGACCATTTAGTTTGACAATGGTGCTTTGTAGAGGATCAACATCTCTATCATGAAGCTCACCCGTGGTGATAAATAAAGGGGATTCAACCTATGGAAACAAAACAATTGCAGAATGTCTAAGTGAGGCACACAAAAGTGTGAGAACCCTGCAAATTTTTTTTTTTTTTTTTTCTTAAATAAAAAACCATTACTTAAAAATTCCAACCTAAGAAACCCTAAAAAATTATTCATTACAAAAATAATTACCTGTAAAAAACAAAAACAACAAAAACAATTACCTCTAAAAAGTGATAAAAAACAACAAAAACAATTACCTTTGAAAAATGCCCAAAAACAACAAAAGAATCATTGTAACATTTGTCGGGAAAGTGTTGAAAACAACATGGCCATAAATCAAGAGAAAATTCCACTAAAAATCATATTGTATGTCTCCTTGAAAATAGGGTTTTGGATTCACTAAAAGCGTGGAACAAAGTTGGTTCTACTCACTTCATGTTGGCTTGATCGAGAGTAAAGGTCGGCTTGGCAAAGAGTTTTTATCAAAGTTGCAATTCATGCCTTATGGCTGGCCAAAAAATATGCTCAACACAATCTATAGATGTTTAGTATAAGTGTTTGATATAATGGTTTCAAGAATGTTGCAAACTCAAAGAAGAAGAAACTGACAACTCCAACAAAAGAAATAAACAAGTAAATAAGAGAAGTTGAAATTATGTTTTTGAAATCACTCATATTTTCAGTGAACTTCAAATCAACTTTTGGAATATTTCAAAGATTTAATGGTTGAGCCCGCAACCAATAGAATGGAGGAACAATAAATTTTTATTCCTTTTATTCCCATGGTAATTACCGAAAAGGAAAAAAGAAGAAGATATTTTAAGACTAGATTCAGAGGATGAGGTCAAGGAAGTTGTCTTTTTAAAACAATATGGTAAAGTTCCTTGCTTATATGGATTCCCAATGAGATTATACTAGAGGTTTTAGCACCTTTTCAAGTCCAATCTATGCAAAATGGTGAAAGAAACTAATACATCTTGGAAGGCTAGAGAAATAATCAACTACACTTTATTGATCCTGATACAAAAGGACCAAAATCGAGTTGAATTATCAATATTTCAGTAACATCTTTCCCTTTGCAATGTCTTGTGCAAAATATGCTATGAGATTATTGCGAGAATATTCAACTTTCTCAAAAATATCATTTCAAAGAAAGATGGGGACTTTGTGGCTAATTACCCCATTTAAAAAAAATATTTTTTTTAACTCAAAAGGCTCTTCATTCTTTCAGAGAGTTCCATAGGAAACCCATGATTATCAAATTTGACATGGAAAATTCCTTGGACAAAGCAAATTGCATTTTTGTTCATTGTTTTGCGGGCCTTTGGTTTTTGGGAAGCATTAATAAACTAAATCGATGGTTCTATCGTCACTCACTAGATTTCTCCTATTGTCAATGGTAGACCAACGCGATTTTTCAAAACCTCTAGGGGCATCCTTCGAGGTTGTCCCCTCTCTCCCTTTCCATATATCCTCACAGTCAAGGCTTTGGGCAAGGACTTGGAAGTTTGGGAATGGACCATGTTACCTTTCTTGGTATTGAAATGGTCCCTAGATACAAATCTATAAACCATGCCCAATTTGCAAGGAGTATGATTTCTAAAAAGATTTTTAAAATTGTTTTTAATCATCTTCAAGATTCACGAGGGAAGGTATACAACAAAAAAATTAAATTTTCATGATTAATTTTGGTGAAGCTACATAGAGAAATGTTACTTTTGTCCCTGTCGATGCATCACCTATTTGGGCATCCCTATCAGCCCTAAGACCCCTGACTTAAAAGATTGTGACTCGGTAGTTGAAAGGGTAAAAAAGAAAATTACAACATAGAGCACCCAATGATTGAACTTGTACTAGGAATCACATTATATCAATCCCCTATGATCTCCATTTGTACCTCTACACCATTTTATCTACTCCCTCTAATACTCGAAAAGAGATGGACAAACAAATTCATAATTTCCTTTCAAAAGGTGGGAAGCCTCCGAATAATAAAAACTACTATGTGATGGTTGGTGAGAAAGTAAAGGTATTACCCTCAAAGGGGGCAATGTGAATAATGTATTCAAAGACAATGGAAACAAATCAATGGGTGCCAAAATATATGAAACCTCATAAGCAAAGGAATAATGTGGTAGAAAGAGGTGATCATCAAAATGTCTTTATAGGGAAGGGACATATTAAGCTCATTTTCAAATATCTACCGTGGATGGTTTCCATATTTACATAACCATTTTAAGGTCTTCTCTAATATAAAGTTCAACATTCTACACCCTATTGTATGGAAAAGGTTGTCGAAAGTTGGGAAAACTCATAATGGGTAACCCTCCTTTGAAAATCCAAAATAGACTTGTGCATGTTGAGAAGATAGTTCTTGGAGAAGAGAATCTTTGTTTTGTCGAAGATTTATGAAAAGAAGAAAGGAATTTAACCCTTCCTTATGGAAAAGGTAAGATCACCCATGTGACTTACCTCTACCCTTGATTTTTGAATGGATCTTCCCAAACAAACCCCTTGGTATCAACCACTATATATTTTGGCAAGCTTATAACTTTATTTAATAGGGAATTTATTCAGGTTCCTACATAGTGAAGCAGGGCTATCTCACTCTCCAAATCTATACTCCTCCAATAGATCTTTCAAGGTCTAAATGGACCAAGATCTAGACCAATGAATATATTCCCATGGTTTATTTCTTCTTCTATACCTTGGGGCATATGAAGCTACTCACAATTGAAATTCTAATTAAAAAAGACAATGTTAGTCCTTCTTGTTTTGTACACTACAAATCCTCGGAGGAATCTTCCTCGCATGTTTTCCTCAACTGTTCATTCTCATGTGAAATCTAGTTTCTTTTCTTGGAAGTGGGTATTGAGTATTCTATTAAGCCTACATCTTTGAAAGACTTCTACATTAAATGTTAGTGTTTTTTCCCAAGAAGCTTTAAAATAAAATAGTGCTCACAGTTATTTGAGAGTCAATTCCTAGGTTTGTGTCAAAAACTTTACCTTAGTGTGGATGACATTATTTTCAATGACAAAGCCAAAAACCTTTAAAGAATGCACCTTTGTAAATCTGATTTAGATAAATTGTTTATAAAATTTCCTAAGAAGGAAGGGTTTTGAAGAAATAAACCAAAGAGAAAATATGGTTGTCCTCTTGGGAGTCTACTTCAGAGGGAATCTCGTCATTTGGTAGTAAGCATGTCAAAATGTTATGCCTCAATCCCCCACTTGTGATATTGGTTGTTGGATCTAACCACAAAATAAACTTGTTCTTCTAGTCATTAGGGAATCAAAGGGGAATCTAGGCCCAACTAGGTTTGATGGAGTATTTTTTAATCCAAAAGGAAAGTTACTAGAAAAACTTCTATGGAATATTGGTACTTCATTTAATTTCTATGTCAAATCTTTTAGCATCTACAAAGGAATAGACTTGCTCAAAGAAATTACTAGATATCTCAACTCATCACTCGGCTCAAAGAGCTTCTCAAACCATTTTTAGTCTTCGATCATTAGCATGTGTTCAAATAATTTAACAAGGAAGTGAATATGATGGTGAGCATGGTGATCACAATCTATGCAAGTCACCTAAAAATTTTCTTCTAAAATGGTTCAATAAGTCTCTCTCCTCTCCTAAATACCATGAACTCCCTAAATATGCAATGAGTCCTTTAGTTCCCATGAGATCTTAGGGCTCTTCAGTGAACAAGTTGAGGCATTGACCCTCTCAATATATTAAGAGATGTGATACCTTTGTACAACATGAATCATGCTTGAGTAATCCCATTCACAAATGTTCCTTCTTGGTTTGTTCAAGAGATATTTTACATCTCTTCGGTTCCTTGAAATTTTCCTTGGGGACAAACAAGTCTTTCTCACCACACCTCCACTCCCTTCTTTTATCCTTGTACCTTCCTCAAATTTCCCCACACTCCCCCCAGTTCTCCCCCTCTCAAATATTTATATCCCCTCCATAAAAAAATATGTCAATACTCCTCCCATTCTTATCAATTATTACCACCCTACCCTTCCCCTTCCCCTTCCCCTTCCCCTTCCCCTTCCTCTTCCTTCCATATGGTCATATCTATTTATTTCCCACCCTCCTCCCCTGGTCACATTCTTCCTTACCCTTTTCAACCCAATTGAGAAAAAAATCCTAAAATATTGTAATGACAAACAATTATGGAGAAAGTGACCACCAACTAGGCACTTAGGGAAAGGGGGAAACCCAGACTGAAAGCAAGCTCTTGCACTTTGAAATTGAAAAATAAACAACTAAGAGGAGATTGGAAGTCAATGAAGAAATGGAAAATGAGAGTTGCCAAGAAAATTAATGCAATGGTGTTGAAGAGAAAAGAGGTAGTTAAAAGAGTGAACAAATCCATCCTAGATAAAGTCTCCCAACGTCATGCTTGTTTGGATGAATAAACCCATAGTTTGCAATCTCTAACAATAGGGAAATCATGTGGTTCAAACTATGTATATGTGTTTTCAAACTAAGAGCATGATTAGATGAAAGAGAACCCAATCTCCACTAACCAAGAATTGAGAGTATGCATCCAACAAGCAAAACCCCTTTTAACAACTCAACAAGTGAAGATGGAAACTTAATCTCCTCACCTCATAATGTCCTACAAATTATGAATGTCAGCAATGACGATGTCTAGTTTGTTTTAAAGGAAATGTGAAAATGTGTGTGCATGGAATTTTGTATGTACTTGTGTTCATAGTTCTTTGATGTCTATTTTTGAAATATTTGTATTGGACTTGTCTCTCTAACACCCTCCACCCTATAGGATACGTTTTCTATCTTATAGAAATAAAAAACACTCTACAACAATGTAAAAGTTTATTATAGTAATTCAAATGGTCTAAAGATGAGTCTAACTTGCTCTAAAAGTCGTTCCTTCAAAAAATAAAAATATAAAATAAAATAAAAATTCTTACTAGGATTGGGTGAGCATCCTATTACTTATATGATGTGGTTGTATATTTCCTCAAGAACACTATTAGAGGAAGCATAGAAAAATCAAAGTGCAGCGGATGGGTGCATGGGAAATAGTTGATTGGAGGAAATGAAACACTCATGCCACAATCAACACTTACCAATAAAGTTTCCAATCCTTCAAATAGTTGGACAATAAGCTTAAGGTTTGATGTGAAGCTTGACATATCATTAAAGTGAAAATGGCATGTCACATGTCACATATTGCTTGTTAGATATTACAATTACTCACACTAGTTATAAGCAAATTTGATCCCATTTAAAATATTGTTGTTATCAATTATATTTTTAATACACAAATCTTATAAGAAACATTTGTAATCAAAATATTCATTTTAATGCATCTTTCCATATCCAACAAAAACAATGTATACATACACATAATTATACCAGTGAACACATTGAATGAAACATGTTCCCTTGTGATATGTAAGTTATACATGTATCAACATAGTATAATAAACTAAACATATATAGTTTTTTCGCTATTGGTAATATAATAATAATAATGATAATAATAATAATAATAATGTAATTTTAAGGTCGTGACCAAGCCAGACACCAAATTGGTTTACAAGACCCTGTTATTTCTGGGACAAAGGGCCCCCTCCACGCAGTGACTTCATCGCTAAAGTCTATGGAGGTGTACATACCCCACCCCCTTTGGATTTGAACCCATGAACTCCTAGGAGGAAACACATGTTCTTAACCATTAGACATAAATGTAAGTTTATATTGGTTCTTTTAATAAGCAAGAGAAACAAAACAATGTAAATATACTGTTATACCATTGACTACTCCATTTTAGTAAGTGTATTCAATGCATATTTATACAATCTTCAAGAACTCAACAAGACTAACCTGATGCACGAGTCTTAAATAACCATCTATCCATCTATAATGTCTCTAGACAACATTAATCATTACAATGAATTACTAAAAATAGATTGGAGCAAGGAAGATGATATTTTTCAACTCTCCCTCTCAACCAAGTGCTCTTGAAATACAATTGTTGAACACTAGTTAAGCTCCCTTCTAATAACCAAAGGTGATATCCACCATTTCCGAGACCAATGATTTACACACAAAGACCCAAATCGAAGTCGCTTTTAAATACACTCAAATTAAATTTGAACTTGTAAAAAAAAAAAAAAAAAAAAAAAGAATTCCAAGGCTTCCCAGTGATGCCACACCTTTTTCATGCCACATCAGTATCTAACAAACCCATTCCAATAACACAATGTTACTCTCCATATGCAACAAAATTATCTGCAAATCAGTGATGCTCTTGTGTGCTACAAGGGTTTCCAGCAAACCCACAACCTCATTTTTCTTACTTCAATATCCACTGTTCACCACACATGTCAAACCCAAATACAAAGGACATGCTAAAAAACTTTCATTCAACAATGTGGATTTTCCTCTACCTATGTGTTTGAGGCTTTCAACCCTTCTCTAGTCCCCCTATTCCACTTGATTTTCTTATGTTCAACTATATTTATATTTAAAAACTCCAAAAGTCTAACCCAACCTATAAAACTTTCCAATTCACAATTAACATTAAGATTTGTTCGAGGCCATCTCCAAACCTTGAACCTTCCCTCCTAAATGTTTTCCACTATGAAAAAAGACCTAAAATCAAATAAAATCAAAACACAGGACCAATATTATCAATCATGTTTATTCCAACACTGAGATTCTCATTCCCCATAAGAATCAATGCTCATTTTTCTTTTGAGAACTCCACCTCTACTATGATATAAAATTTAATCATCATAAGAATCAATGCTCATATTGATTTTGAGAACTCCACCTCTACTATGATAGAAAATATAATCATTAAGTTCTCTCTATCTCTATCTCTATCTCCATATCCCTCCCCCTCTCCCTCTCCCTTAGAATCAACAAGTCATTTTGTTAAATTCAATGTACGCTTGGGCACAGGTACTAATAATTCAGCCGAGTTGATGGCATTGAGGTGTCTGCTGAAATTGGAAAATGAAAAAGGAATTGATTGGTTACAGGTTTATGGGGACTTGTTACTTATTATTAACTAGATGAAAGGGGAAAATCAGATCCAAAAAGTTACCCTCGTGCCTCTAGATGACCAGTTAAAAGTCGTTTCAGGCCCGTTTCAAAGTATCTCTTATACACATCTTCACAGGACATAACAACGAGGTTGATGGGCTCTCAAAGGAAGGTCAACAGATTGAAGCTCGATTCATGGAGATGGAGAAATATTTGGATGGAATTCATTCCTCAACTTATCAATTTGTCTTATGCTGATTAGTGTGAAGATTATAGATATTCTGAATTAGATCTTGTATGTTTTGAGAAGAGTATAAGCTTCTCTTTTTCGGGGGGTCTATATAAAGTCCATGAAACTAAACAAAACTCTATAAAAGAACAATGTGTAAGACTTGATGTAGAGAGAGGCTGTACTTTCAGCTACGTGATGTAGAATTCATTTTGTGTCTCAAACAATATGCTTGTATCTATATATAGTCCATGTCAAGTGAAGTGAGCACCTAAATAATGTGATTATCCATTCAACCATGAATAGAAATTACACTTTTTTTCTCTGGAAAAAAGTACCACCACTTAACAACTTGGAGATCTACGAATATAGTTCGACTCATAAATTCACCTATACGATATGTTTCAGTTGACTAGAAATTGATAACCAATTGTATAACATAAATAAGGCAAGGACCATTCCGAGCTCTAGTTGGTTATTGCAAAAATGAGGGTCAATCTTGATCCCTATACAACTTAACGTAATATTTCAATAAAATTTTAATCTTGCAATTGGACTTCCAAAAAGCTATAAACCTATCCTATGTGCTTACAATTTCATAAACTTGTTAGCAAATTAAGGAAAAACAACCTAACATCCCATCTACAAGAAGGAATTTATAATCTAGCGCTACATGGAATATTGCGACCCTTTACTACAACTTGCATAAACATTCCCCGTAACCTATTTTAGATCTTCAAAGTTAAAACTGAAGTCAATTAAGGTCCTAATCTATAATTTTTGTGGGTAAACAATTATCTCTTTCCTCTCTATGTAATCCAATATATCCTCAACAAAGCAAAAAAAAAAAAGAAAAACATCTCGTCTAACCCTAAAATCACTCACAATCTAATATAACCTAGATAAACATGGTGGTAGCATCTAGAGGGTTTCCTCGTCGAATAGTAGGAAAATTAATAAACTAGCATGTGGTAATACAACAATAGGGAGTTCCAAACACACTCCAACATCCCGCCAAACATTGATGTAATGTGTCATAAGGTAAAACTATAAACTAGAGAGCTTAACCATCTCCAATATAGTATGTGAATGCATTATATATATTTCAAGAATAGGGAAATTATTGTAATTCTGATTTTTCACTTCATTTCTTTGAGATTTCCTAGATCTAATCCCCGTGAACTTTTAGCATTAGAGCTGATTTGAAATATTCAATTAAATCAGCAATATTCCAGTTCCCTTCAACCCAATTTCACCCAACAACCCAAGAAAAAAAATACCATATGAATGTAGTTCAATACCACGATGCCATAGCCCTTAGGGCATACTTTTCAAGGCATATAACAGATCTAAAATGTCTTATTACAACAGATTATATCAAATCTGCTCCCTTATCTTCCAAATATGTGTTAAATCAGTTAACCAATTCCACCAAAGATCCTCTACATCCTAGAATCAACACCATCAAGACCTCCTTGGTAAATACAACAATATTGTACAACACAAGCTCTCCACACTAGCACTGTTGTCATTCTTAGAGTTTACAAACCTTAGCCATGTTGCATCACACAAGTACATGACAAGACAACTCTAATGCTAACCTCCAAATTTACATGTCCATCCTAGAGTTTGAATCCACAAACCCTAGGTCTTCAACTCTTGCATCAACACAAACACCAAAACCTCCATTGAACATCTAAGACAATAGAATCGAGTCTTCTTCCAAGAAAATCATCACACCAAGCTGAAGACTCATCAAGCTAGTCTCTACATGATCTTTCCCTAGCCTCACATCCCACATGAACAAGGCTCCATTCTCCATATCTTCTACTAGGGTACAAACCCTAGCACTACAACAAGAGCCATAATACCATCATCATCCCCAATTTCATGTTCTTTTCTAGGGTTTACATGCATCACACAAGAGCAATCTCTCCAAGAACATCCAATATGTCTCTCTCCTATTCTTTTCCTAGGGTTTCCTCATGAAGCCTAACGTCTTTCTCCCTCCAAGACTTCTCCAAGACAATACAAAGAGAGTATTATAATGATAACTAATATAAGAGATCTCTCCTCCCTTTACAAATAGAGTAGGTGAAGGGGGCTAACACAAAACAAGGACATTAGTCCATACAAGTAACCAACACGGAAACCGCACATGGAGCACTCAACAATACATGGATGTGCATGTGTCAAACTAGGGCTTATCTAACCCCAAAAGTGAAACTCCCTCCAAGCACGATCGTCCTTAGGCTCAACGCCCCTCCTCCAATTGGTGCACTCTACAATAATTTTTTAGTCCAACACTCCCTCTTCTACAATGGTCCACTATTGAAATGTCCTCATGTAAGGTGCTCCTCTAACTTTGAGCCACATGTCATCTCATGTGCTGAATTCTACTCTCATGTGTGCCACTCCTCTACATATGTGCCTCAGTCCATCAACAACCACCATCACTACTACATATTGTAAAAATTTCGACGTTTTATTTGCGGCGTTATGGACAAAATTGTCCATATTGTCGCAAAATAGAGGAAATTTATAAAAAAAAAAATCCATGTTGCCCGATAACATCTCTCTTGCCACGTTGACGTCTCTCTTGCCACGTTAACGTCGGTCTTGCCACGTTAACGTCGCTCTTGCCACGTTTTCCACTGGAACGTCGCTCTTGCCATGTTTTCCACTGGAACGTCTCTCTTGCCACGTTTGTGAAGATGTATGTCGCAATTGCCAT